>JBAMNC010000051.1:302500-420000 GCA_037902135.1 Cetoscarus ocellatus | reverse complement strand
TCATATCTCTGACATCAGTTGATGGATTTGCCTCAAAATGTACAGGATAATATATTTAATATAACTCTATCACCACGGTCAATTTCATCTGGATCTGATCCAGATTGACGTCACAAAAAAACATTGAAGTTTATAATGGCAAATTCCATTCATTTCTCCTTGGCTGCTGCATTATGAGAATTGTAGTTTATTTGCAAACGTCAGTGTTTTTCAAGCCTATGTCAGCTTCCCTTGCAATACCAGTGGAGGACTTCACCACATGAACAGACATGAGCGGAGACTCCGCCGTCTTTAAGGAGTGCGTGGTGATCCAGAATTGTATCTTGCTGGAGGTCTGCGCTCTCCGAGTGCTTTTCTAGTTTGTATTTTAATGTCTATATATCAGTACTGGTACCACTACTTATATATATATGTTGTTTTGAGCAAAGATGAGACTGTGAAACATTTTCTAAAAAAAAAAATAAAAATAAGTGCCTTATTTATTCAAGTAGTATTTAATTTGATTTATTTTGTATTTTTATTTATTGTATGTATTTGTTAGTATTTTTATGTTTGTATTTTCATGTATGAATAGTATATTTATTTATTTACTAAAAATTCTGAACAAATTCCCCGTCCAACAGCTGTATTTATTATTAAGTTTCCTGCCAAAAACTGAATTTTCTTCACCTAAATGCAACACCGGAGCACATTATGATGATTTAACACTAAAAGTTTTGTCATTTTTCGAGTAGACCCTGAACACACCATAATATAACCGTTTGTTACCTATGCTGAGGAGGTTGTGTTTGTCTGTCCATCTGTCTGTGCTGATCAGGGTAACTCAAAAATTTCTCAAATGGTTTTTAGTGACTTTTTAGGGAATGCTGGCTATGGCACATGGAAGAAGTAATGAGATTTTGTTGGAGATTCTAAAACAAATGCAGAACAAGGAATGCATTTAAAAGCTTTTTCAAAATCAATCAGTTCATCCTTCAGTCACAGTGGACTTTTGTGCATGGATTAAAGAAAATCCCTCACAGAATTTTATGTCACAGCACTTAAAAGCTTGAGATGGACATGGCAAACAGTGCCCTTGACCTCTGACCTCCAAAAACTTCAGTCTATCCCCAAGTCTGAATAAATAGTTGATCAAAGTTAGACAAAAATCCATCCAGACAAAATCCTCTCAAGTATGGCCTTGACAGAGAGTGGGGCAGTTGGACAGCAATAACATAAAGACTAAAACAGGACATCTCTGGCCCCGGCTAACATCAGGGCTGAGGCATGAACATCTTAATTCTCCCTCAAAGTTTACCTTGTCTCGTGAAGATATGTTTGCACCAAACTACAAAGCAATTCATCCAAATGTTAAACTGATGGTAGCACTAGAAGAACAGTCATTCATTTACCTCCTCCAGAGCCTCATTATCTACCCATGTCCTACTCCCCATGACAACAAAGATCCTCTCTGCGTAAAACTGATGAAGAAATCCACTCAATTTCCCATAAAATGATATTAATGACACCATATGAAGTTGTGTTTTTATAATCTGTGATAGTCTCTATGATGATAAATTACTATTCTCCACCAGTCTTCAGCTCGTTGGCCATTACAGGAGAGCACTGAATTCATCTCTTATCTTCTCCTTCCCCCAGCTCCCGCAGGGGGGCTGCTAATTAACCTAATAAAAACACTAACCATTTTGCTAAGGTAAATTGAATTGACTTGTCAATGGTGTATGTCAATACACATAAGGAGCATTACTACTTAGTGGGAAGAGCTTTAAAGGTGGCCTGGTGAGGGTTTACAGAGAGCAGTATGAAAAAAAGCAAGCTGTTATTCCACTCACTCCTTTTCATTTGAGCACGACATGAAACTAACTCATTAAAAAAAGGAAAAATGGAAGTTCTGGATATGACACTTATTTTACTCTTTGCCCTTCTGTTTCCTCTCAAGATGATGTGGTTTTTTTTTGTTTGTTTTTTATGCAGCAGGTAGTCCTCGTGTCTCACAGCAAGGTCACTGGTTTGAACATGTCAGACGGGGTCTTTCTGTGTAGAGTTTGCATGTTCTTACCGTGTATGCCAAAGTTCTCTCAGAGTACCCCAGCTTCCATCCTTAGACCAAAAATATGTGCACTAGCTTGACTGGTGACTCCAAATTGCCTTTAGGTGGCAGTGAGTGGGTGACTTGTTGTCCGTCTCTCTTTGTGGCCCTGCGATCAGCTGGCAGTTCAGGGTGTACCCTGCCCTTGCCCAGTGATAGCTGGGATAGGCTCCAGCACCCTGTGACCCCAAAAGGCACAGGAAGTATCGAAAATGGACAGATGGATCGTCATTCATAATTTTGCACCACAGCTTGATCAACCTGATTCATTGTCTGTAATCAGTCAGACCAACTTTGCCAAGCTCAAATCTACGACAAAATGTTTTGTGTTAGACCAGCAGCCAATGCGAGGTTTATTCCAAATCACCAAAATCATTTTCCATGTCTTTTTAAGTGCAATTAGTATAATGATAAATAGACCAGCATGTAGAAGGTCTTTAACCAAAGTGTTTTTTTTACGCTAAAATTTTGTCATGTTATCCATGTATTTTCGGATTTGCTGTTTTACAAAAAAAAAAAAAAAAAAAATATTAGAGAACATTATTATTTCTTGATAAAGATGCCAATTATAGTTATTTACTTGCATTTCTGTGCAGCGGAATTAGTTTTAGTGGTTGAATGTCATTCTTGCCTAATTTCTGACTTCTTAGAAAAGTCCCGCTCTGATGTAAGGATAAAAGGTCAATTCAGATGGATTTTCCTCATTCCCGTTCAAAATGTTTGTCCAATTGCAATAGCATTTTCAGTGTTAAACAAGTTTTTGAATGATTTCTACAAAGTTTATGTTCTCTCATTTTTATGACTGAAATGTGTTGTACTTGTCACTGTTTATAGTCATTGACGATGAAGAAGCAAAATAATCCCGAATCTTAAATTTATTCATACCATTTATATCAGTGCAACAGCAAAGATACTGAGCAGAGCCCTAAAGCCCCCCCAGACCACTGGTAGAGGATCTGAGCTGAAAAAGAGGGCACATGACCACCCACAAGGGCAAGTGGAGGATTTTTTGAAATATGTTTGTTTTAAATGGTGTTGAATTATGTCTTGATATGTCTTTCAAATATTTAGCGCAATGGGAATATTTTTATCATTAGCCAAGTCTGAGTTATGCAGGTGCACTCCAACCACTGAGCTTAACTTCACATACTTGTCAATATGCTAACAGGTAGGAGAGAAACAGAAACTGTGCAACATTCTTCACTTAGTAACAAGGTACTTCTATGAAGAACATATCTAATCATTTTTGAAACTGACAGGTTGTGTTACTTATCATATATGACTGATAATCTCTGTACTACCACAGATTATTTAACAGTGGTCATCACATCGTAGGAGCATCTCAAAGCTATATCAATCCCAATTAAGCTAAACCATTCAAATATAAAACAAACCACAACATAAGTGCTGGGGCTCTGAATTACTGTTTATAATTAGGAATAAGTTCAACTCAAATTAAAGTCTGGTCCCACTAAAACCAGTGTTGATGTTCTTTTTTATTCTTTTCAACTAAATGAGGAAACACTCACATTAAAGCAAAGAAACATTTATTGATCCAACTATTATCTATAGCCCTTCAGGGTCATGGGGGACTGGAGCCTATCTCAGCTGACAATGGGCGAGAGCCGGGATACATCCTGAACTGATCGCCATTTGCAGAGCCGGACAGAGAGACAGACAACCATTCATTGCTCCCGTTCAAAACTAAGGGCAATGTTGAGTCACCAATTAACCTAATGAGCATGTTTTATGTTGTGGGAGGAAGCTGGAGTGCCTGGAGAGAGCCCACATATGCACAAGGAGAAGTTGCAAGCTCCACACAGAAAGGCCCTCAGCAACTGAACCACCAACCTTCTCGCTGTGAGACATGCACACTACCTGCTCCTCCACCATAGAAACATTTGTGGCAACAGTATTTGTAAATGTCTGATTACTAATGGTTTATTGGACAAAAGGAGAACAAAACACAACAGTGTGACAATTATGGCCTCAAAATATGAAAACAAACCTAAAAACTAAACTGCTAAGTACTTGGACAGGAAAAAGGGACGTCACATATCCTCATTTTTATAACCTGAGTTATTTCTTTTTTCAGTCTTTCTGACTGTTTTCTTCCTTTGTTTCTCTCGATCTCTTCCTCCTTCACATCGCCCCGCTGTCTGCCTTCCTGCCTCTTCCTGTTAATGTTAATAGCTCGGCTGATGTTTTAATAAATTAAGCTTGATTAAGAAGATTGTCGCCCTTTTGATTCTAATGGGGTCTTAAACAAACTCTAGCATGATAGAATAATCATGGAAAAATGGAGGAGTGTGGAGTGTGTGTTCCTGCATGTGGCGCCGTGTGTGTGTGTGTGTTAAGATGGTGAGAGTGCGTGGAAGTACCCACTGCTACTGCGTCTTCACCGGGGGGACTGCTGACGGTACAGTGTGTATATGTGTGTGTGTCCGTGAGTGTGTGCGGTGTTTTATGAGCGCTCTTCTCGCTCCACCATTAAGCTCCTTCCTCTGGTCTCTCCCCGTGGTGGTGTAATGACCTGCAATCAGCTCTGAGTGTATCTCCATTAAAAGGCCTTTTCCTTTCCACCCTGCACCGAGGCAAACGGCTCTGTTAGAGAAATTAAAGCACACGGGAGGCTGGACTTCCTCTCTAGTTATTACAGATCTACAGTTTCTCTTAATACCGCCACCCACCACGATGGTTATGGTCTGGTTATTAAGTGGACCCCTCTTAAAAATCGTTTTTTAAAGCTTTTTGGAGAGTGATGGAATGGTAGCTGAAATTGACCATGTTATGTAATGCAGTGTAATGTTCAGTGGTAAAAAAAAAAAAAATCCTAGGAGCTATGGTTATTTAATTATGGGCCTGCCCTTATGAGAATCAAACCACGCGGTTCGCAGTCACACAAGGTGTCATAAATTAAAGATTAGATATTCACACAAGTTTAAAAAATGTCCCTTTCACAACAATACTTTGGCAGACTCGGTTCACTTTGTGGGTGCAGTTGCAATATTGTTTCTTTGATTACTTCATTTGGTTTGCTTTCTCACTGCACCTAGTAAGGTGGATCAAAGCCAGTCAAATGTTGTGTAACCAAGCCTCGTCTAACTACCTGGGGATGTAGCTGCTGTGGTAGTTCCTGCCCTCCGGCACATTGTTCGGTCATTTTCACACCTAAAATTCAGCTGACTCGGCTCAGTTCGGGGGTGAAGTTGCAACATTGTTTCAGTTTCCTCTTGGTTTGGTTTTGTTGTGTTAAAGATGTCTTACAATGTCTTGTTAGTATCAATATTACTCATACTTGTAATGTTTTTCAATGATTGAATGTTGAACGTTGGTCATTCTAATTACTCAAGAGTCTTTCTTTTATTTGAATTAGTTAGTAGTAGCAGATAATTAGCGTATGTAAATATTGTTGGTATTAATCAATCACATTTTTGCCATATGTTTTGGTTTTATATTAGGAGATGACATTTTGCCTGATCTACTGGGATTATCTTACACCTATGCTTTTTATACTTATTTTTGTATTATCCAAAGCAATTTTCAAAATTTAACATTTTCTGATGTTTTATATTTTCTTAGATATTTTGTCATACTGTATATGAACATCAACCACCAGCATTTGAAGTTATTTAGAGTTCGACACTGAAGGTAAAAATGGGCACTGAATGTATTACCTATTTAGGGTCTACAATGGTTAGAAATGACCACAGAAATGTATGTTTAAAGACTGTATTAATAATATGTCATAATCTCACAATGTAGTTAGAATTATCATACAAAATATTATGCATGTAATGGTTTTTGGTCATATTAAGATAATTTTTATATATGTGAGTTAATATAAAGATCTTACGAACATTATTAAAAGGTTATTTTCTTACAACATAGAGCTGGAATACATATCTAATGGAATTCATTGTTCAAAGTTGAGAAAACTAAACTGAAAACAAGTACTTGAGGAATGAACATAATGTACAGAACATTCTGTTCCAAATCGAGGAGCAGGAAAAGCACAACCATATTTGGAGCAAAGCAGGACGCCATTTTGAAGCAAATTCAGCCATCTTGAATAAACCACTTAATTAAGAAAAGAAAGGAATATGCCTTATGTGCCTTATAAACAAACGATAAAGAAATTCTGGACTCCATTGGATTGTATAAATGTCTATAGGATAGGGAAATTACACAATTATATTCAAGAAAAAAGGAAAGTGAATGTTGAAAAAATCTGGGATGGAACCTTCTGGAAGACGGGGAAAGTCCTACCCAACAGCTATACAACATACAGGCAACAGCTTGAGCTTCAGTTGTTTTGGGTGTCGTGACACAAAGCAACTCCCATTTGTTATTGTTCACCTTGTGACCATAATAAAGGAGTTTCTTGAAAGTGGACTTTGCCTGTGCCTGTGCGTCTTTGAAAAGCAAGAGCACAAATTTTAACTAGACATTTTCATATTTGTGTTATCTTAGCTGCCATTAACGCAAAGAAGTTACCAGCCAGCTCATTCGATATTTACTAAGAAAAAAGACACTACAGTTTGACTTTAAACTGCACCTAGTCAGGCAGACCAAAGCCTGTCATATGTTTTGTAATCTAGCCTCCCGCCACTAGTTGAGTTGTGGTGTTAGTTCCTGCCATACAGGCCATCGATGCCTTATGAGCAGAAATACGTAACCAGCATCAAGTAATAACTAGAGCACGAAGCAGTTCAGAAGTATTATTTAGCCTAAAATAAAATGAATCTGCATTTAGGCGGCTTTTGATGGTATTTGCGTATTGTCTGGAGCCATTTGTCAACATATTGCATGTGGATTTGTATACATTAACCTGTTGAGAGGACCGGTGCTAGCAATGCTAACGTTAGTTGTGCTTTATGTTAGCTTTTCTGTTCTGATAATTGACCAGTTCCAAGCCATAATTCTCTCCCTTTCAGTTCGTTTGCCTTGTTGGTCCTTGTTTGGTTCGAATGGCTCTCACACCCACAAATATTAATTTTATTTTGGGGTCTGTAACCCTTTAAATGTCAATATGTTTACATGACTGTTTTGTAATGAGAAGCAAACAGTAACAAAAAAAAAACCTTGTAATAACTACCACAAGTACATTGCAAGGAGTATTTGATTACAATTACTATCAGGCCCTGAGATGGGTAAGTGATTGACAGCAACATTGATTTTAATGCAGTGTTATTTTCTGCAGGCACCCTTGCAGAAAACAGTAAAAAGTGTAAAATCTTACATCATGCTTTGAATGGGGTAAACTAAGTTTGTTGTTGTGTAGCTTAGTCATTTTAGGCTAATCAAAAAAACTGAGAAGACTATTCTAAAAACAAACAAACAAACAAACAAAAAGAAAACAAACAAAAACAAATACCCTCTGGCAGATCTGAGGTATTTTCATTCAACATATCCAAAATGGCTTGGAAATAAAAAACGAAACAAAAACAAAAACTGAATGGCATAAAATGTCCCTTGTGTCTCTGAAGGGTTAATCGCCACAACTTGTACCCGACCAGCATGCCTCTCTATAGTTTGACTGCCTCATTTCAAAATGAACAAGTCATACCAAACACTTGTAATTCTTGGCTGTTTTTTTGGCTTTCACATCTGAACATGTTGCCATCAAGCCTTGGCTTTATGAAGAAAAAAAAATGCTGACACCCCCACAACAAAAACTGTTCGTACATTTGCACTTATTCCTTCCGACATTATTTTTGCCCTTTATTGTTACTGCGCCTTAAATAAGAGAAAGGTCCAAATCATATAACTCACACCCTTTTCTTTTAATGTAACAGACATTCATCATGTCTACATTTGACTGCCTCTAGAATAGATGCCTCAGTCAAAAAACAAGAGAAGAGGAAATTCGACATACAGATGTGTAATTTGGATTTTATTATATAATCATGTGTTATCCACTGTCTACCTTTAGCTTTGGTATCAGACAATAGTTGTAAAATAAATTGCTCTGATCCTTTTGTGATAAAGTCTGCATTTTTAAAATTTTGACCTTGTGATTAAAGTTAATTCTTACTTCATTTGACAAACTTCAGCTATTTGTAACAACTGTTTAATGAAATACAGCACATGGCTGAGATTTAGCAGGAGACCTTGATCTCAAGATAATTTGAAGCCATTTGGTCTCTCTCATCTCTTGACCCAAACTCCTGCATCATTATTGTTATTATTACTTTGTACTCAGCTGGGACACTTTCAGGCAATTTTCTTAAAATAGATCACATTTTTACCTCAGCGGAAACTGCTCACAGTTACCTCAATGTTCATTAGAAATAAGAGGGCATGTTTTGAGTGAAGAGACCTCTTATGAAAATAAGAGTCTTTAAGTACAGAAACTAATCCTGCTGTTTGGACTCAGAGTCCTCAGACCATTTCTTTTTATCAGTTTTGGGCATTTTTTGTATTCAGTACTATAATGATGCTGCTTTAACTGATAAGGTTACAGTTTCTAAAAAGTGACAATTGTACAGTTACTTTATAAAGTAATACGAGTTACTATGACTACATTTACACTGCAGGTCTTAATGCTCAATTTTGATTGTTTTTTGTTGAATTTTTTTGCATGGTTGTTCATGTAACAATTTAAATGTGACTGCTATTCGACTTCAGTATGAAGCATCCATTGTTTACATTGGATCTTGCTACTTCCCACCACCTTGTGATGTCTGTATCACTTCAATAACATAAAAGTCTGATGAAATGAAACATGACACTTCAGAGAGAGGTCACTTTGAAAGACATCAGATAATTATCTGATTCAGGACCACATACAAATGGTCCCTGCTAGCTTCCAGCCAGTTACCAGCCAACTTCCAGCCACTGAAAGTCTCCCAAACTCTCTGAGGTTGGCCTAAAATCCATTTCAATCATACCCATTCTTGTATTTGCAGGGTGTCTCCATGAGATGGTGCTTCCCTCACAAGTTGACTTAGCCTCAACATTTTCCTTAGTTAGTAATATCAGTAGCCAGATCAACTGAAAGCAAACTTGACACCACAAATTCACCCAAATACGGCCTTACAGTTTACAATCTGTGGCTGTCAGGGTGGGCAGACCCTGTCAAGGACCTTTCAGTGATCAACCAAGATCCCATCAGGGGAAGTGGGGAAGTTTTAAGTGGATGCATCTGTACAAAAGTGGCGTGGGTCTTATTTGTGCTGTTTAGACTGTCATTAAAAAAATCAGGTATGGGTAATGTATGGGCAAAAAAGTCAGATTTCGGACACTTTTGCCTGCAGTGTGAGCATAGTTTTAGTGAAATTTTGTCACAGGTGGGCTGTCTTATCATCCATGGGTATGAACAATGACAAGATAAGAAGTTCAATGCAGTATGGATGTTGCGGGCAAAGAGATAAGTAGTCCTTTGTTGCATCATAAGGTAGTTTTAAACACAGGAGCTTTGTTGAAGAAAGGCTAAACGTTGTAAAGAATGTTACTGTAGCACACTGTCAAGTCAACATATTTATTTATTTATTTTTATTAGTAGTTGTTACCTATAAATGGGTTAATTTTGAGGCTTTCAGTGGCACCATGTACTGCTATGTGCCGTCCTTCCCCTGATATCTCCCCCCAGGGACAAAGCTCACAAGTTAGTGAGCTAGTGACACGGGCCTCTTGCAACCACACTTAAAAAAAAAACTGAACCAGCCCTTTAAATTGAACAAACAGAATAGGTGTTCAAATTCCCTACATAGACGTGTCTTACTTTGTTACTTTTACTATTTATTTACAGTGCCAAAACATGACCATAGGATCTGCTGGACAGTTTTCTTGAGTAAATATGTTTCTTACGTCTGAATTGCTGCCACCACAGTCTTTATAAGAGCTGTTGTGTGAATCAGTACTGGTACAATCAAACAACTTTTGTCCTTTTGTATTTAAGGCTTAACTTGGATAAACAAAGTTGAATTGTTGTTTTTCTACAAGCCTTGATCCAATTTTAAGCTCAACTGTTTGTGTTATATGTCAATTCTGCACATAACGGTAAAGAGTCTTTTCTTAAATTCTGAATATACTGAATCTACCAAGGTCGGAGGAATTGTAAGTGAAATATAGTGAACTATATCGATCGCTGCTCCAGTTTCAAGGTGCCTGCTTTTATTATTACTATAGCAACATGCCAAACTTAATAACAACACTGAAGGCTGAGACTGGACACTGACGCTGACCACATGCCAAACATGGAGAGTGGTGGACACCCAATGAAGTTGATATGTTGTGTAAACTGAAGAAAAAAATAGAATACAAGGAATTGCAAATGTTTTGTTGACCTTGAAATTCTCCATTGAGAAATGTTTCAATATTGTTGGACTATTTGTTCACAAAAAGGTGAACCTCGTTATTTGTGAATGACTAAGCCTTTCAGGGATGCTCTTTATTTACCCAATCATGACACTCATCTGTTTCCAATTCACCTGTACACCTGTGAATGTCCCAACAGGAATTTTTATGCATTCTAAATTTTCCCAGTCTTTGATACCCCTGTCCCTTCTTTTTTTGGGAAAATGCTGCAGGCATCAAATTAAAAGTGAGTGAATATTTGCAAAAAATCAGTAAAGTTTAAAAGATGAACATTAATTGGCTTATCTTTGTAGTGTAGTCATTTAAATATAGGCCAAAAATGATCGACAGTGATTTGTAAATCTGTTTTATTAACATTTTAAACAATGTCCCAGCTTCACCGAAAATGGAGGTTGTCAATAAAATGTACAAAAATGAAAATACTTCAGTTCTAGTGCTCATTCACAAATAAAATGTGATGAATTAATTTTTGCTTCCCCTTCCCTTTGCCCTTATTTGTATTTTTTTGGTTTTAAGCAGATGTAAATATAACACAATTAGATTTTACACTCACTGGCTATTTCTTTAGGTACGCCTTACTGGTAAAGGCTCTCAGAGCTAAAGTAAAAAGGATGATAAACACAATAATATTATAAATATTTTGGTCTAATTATCATATCTCAGCATACTATTTGGATTTTTTAAACTGGCGTCTATTCTTTCTTAGCATTTACAAGTGACATCAGTCCTTATCACAAAACCACTTGTGGCAATTTAGACGTCTTCTGGGACTTTTGTGTTTTTCTTCACGGGGTTTGACTCCAACACACTTGTTCTCATAGTTGAGTACTATAATGACTAAGAGGTGGATTTTTGTATAAAACAGATCAAAATGGCGTCATCGTCCTTTAAAATTGTTTCAGTCACAGTGCAATTGGGAGCTGCATTATTAGTCGTATGAATTTAATGACAAAAAACCCTTTAAAGCTAAAAACAAATTCTTACCTCTCACATACCTCTGAATTTGATAATACTCTGTGGGCTGTATGTGAAGCCTGTTGATATCACTGCTTTATGGCATACATCTAACATGATTCTGGAAACATGCCTCCGAGACTTTGGTCCATACTGACATGATAGCATTAAACAGTTGCTGCAAATTTTGTGAGCAGAGGACACTGTTATGTTCCAGAAACCAGTTTGAAATGATTAGCCCATCATCAGAAGATGGGTATTCTGTGATCATAAAGGGATGGACATGGTCAGCAACGATCCTTGGGTCGTCAGTGATACTTTAAAGACGCTCCATCAGTAATAAGGGGCCCAAAGTGTGCAGAGCTGAGAAAATATCCCCCTCACCATCACACCTTCACCACCAACCAAAACCACTGATACAAGGCAGAATGGAACCATGAGTTCAGGTTGTGTACACCAAATTCTGACCCTATCACCTGAATGTTTCAATCACCTCAATGTTTTTATTATCTTCCCATCTATATAACACAGTAGAAGTTAAACATACAATTTCTTTCATTTGACAGATTTGGGGAAGTTACTTGGGGTTAAACTTGTAATTCTTTTGTAAATGTCAGAGGTGACGTCTCCCTGCATGTATGCAGGTCTACTGCATGCCACAAACACACAGCACTGCACTCGGGTGCCACAGAGGAGAAGAAGGGGTGATGTAGAGCACACGCACCTGTTAGGAAAGTCTTACCCCATTTCCACATACCGTAAAATACCGAATAATAGCCGGGGTGTTTATTTGTTTTAATCACTGAGCAGACCAGGTGTTTCTTTGGGACCTGGCGGCTATTTGGGACAGGCATTTAATTCCTTTCTCACAAAAATCTTGCTTTGCAAAAAATGAAAAAATATGGTCATCAAATTATTTATTTACACCAGTATGAATATCACCTTTACATTTTTGAGGCAAGATTACAGTACCGTAGTTATACTTTTGTCTTCTTCTTTCAACTCAACACTCTCAATACTGGTAAGAAACTACCGGTAGTTAACCCTCTGAGGTCTAAGCTATTTTTTTCCTGTTTTTGGGGCGCCTGGACTTGAAAGAAGACGTGAAAAATGTTTTTTCACGTCTTCTTTATAAGTTCGAACAAATAAATAAACGCTATCACACACAGCAAACTATTTACAATCACATTTACAAAAA
The DNA here is from genome assembly GCA_037902135.1 of Cetoscarus ocellatus. NCBI lineage: Eukaryota > Metazoa > Chordata > Actinopteri > Labriformes > Labridae > Cetoscarus > Cetoscarus ocellatus. Next base: position 407,437 of record JBAMNC010000051.1, on the reverse strand, counting down.
AAGTCACTCGTTTTTTGCAGGTTCCAACGTGCCAAAACAGCCTATTTTTTGCTTGTTTACCCGTGTGTCTCTGATACTGTGCGTCTCTAGGGGAGAGACAGAGCTTGCTCATCCGACAGACTAACCCTCCTGACATCATATCTGGTCATAATACGTGTAAAAAAGAAATAATGTTTATAAATCCATAAGAATTATCTGTGTGCACTAGGCGCACGATTTGGAATAAAACCCAAATGTGCATCGGTATGTATATATAACGTTTTTTATTAAATTTTATCAGAAGACACAGGAAAAAATAGATGAACTGCATCCGGGTGACAACAAGATGGCGACTATCTACTGTGCTAACATGTTTTGATACAGAAATTGGATTAAAATAATATACCTAGAAGACCTAACTTTTGGATTTATCATGATGGATTACTTTTACGAAGTCTCTGAAAAGACACCGATGTTTCAGGAGAGATATCTCAGCCTGTGGGAGAGCTACGATCACACCAAAGGGCTCATCGGAACGGCTAAGTTGTTAGCTTTCGATCAAAATAATCTGTAAGTGGCTACGACAAACGGTTGTAAAGTTATTAAAAAAGTTATTTTGTGAACGGTGTGCTTTGCTGTCGTATACGATAGCGTTGACCTCCGAGGGTTAAGTTAAGGTCTTACTTAGGACATATAACCTGTTGTTTACATGCTGCTCTCTCTCTCCCAGTGAACCCCAATTTCCCCAAGGGGATGAATAAAATATCTTCTTTATATATCTGTCTATTACCTTGTGAAGTTATGGTTCTTTCATGATCTTTATGATCTTATGGCAAAGCACTTTAAATACGCTTCCTGTGGGATTTGATAGGCACCATCAGTTGGGGCAAAGCCACTGTGATGCTGCGCAGGCTTAACCTTTCACACCAGATGAAGAAGTGAAATATATTGAACAGTCCATCTGGTATGCCAGGAAAGATCCCATAAAAAGTGTTTGGGGAGGGCAGAACCTTTCTGAAGCATATTCAGCAGGTGATTGGACGATTGTTCTGTCAATCACATTTATTACGGGACAATCAGATAATGTAGCAGACTGGCACTACCGCGCTACAGAATGTGAGCCACTTTAAAACAAACTCTTGCTACATGTCAGAAGTAAAGCAAAAATATCCTTACTATAGAGAAGTTTTTAGTGTTGATGTTTATTTTTCATTTACTAAAGGTCATGCTCTGATAAAGCTGCTACTGAAGCTGTTAGCATCTATGCTAATAGGGATTAGCATAGCTCGTTCCTCTTCCTACACTGAAGGACACTGATTTGACCGTCCTGCTTTGGGTTGTTCACAATCATTGTAGATTGTAGCTTGAAAAGATGGATCTGCCTGATTAGAGACATTGAATCGGGCAGGTCCAGCTGCTGTGCAAGGTTAGCGCTGGTGGACCATGTGGAAATCATATGCTGGAGCTGGCATGTGTGTCAGCCTCTCACATCCAGTTTGAAATCTACAAGCCTTGCACTGATGTGAGGCATGGCCCGAATAACCTTATTAATCATGTTTTTTCAAAAAGTGTATTTATTCTTTGGCGCAGGTTTAACAAGATAATACCAAAAACATATAGTTTTCTCTGTTGTCCTCTATGTCTTGTTATGTTTATATCATAATATGGTATGATATGGCACAGCACAAGTCAGAACCAGAGCTACTGTATGTTTCCCCTGTTTCCCAGTGTTTGCCTCACTCTAACAAAGTCAGAAATGCAGTAGTGAAATATACATATCTTTCAGTTCTTATGTAATCATACGTGTTTGACATCCTTCACTCTGTTACTGTTTGTACTTTCTGTGAATTCCTGAATGTAGGTCTGAGCTCGACTCCATCTGTGAGTCTTCTTTGTCACTTTTGAATCAACTTTTTGTGTCTCAGGTCTCCCTGCGCGAGTGAAAGTGGATCTCAGTCAGAGTATCTGATTAAATAAAGGATAAAAGATGACTCCAACTCGCCTTGAACGCCCACGCCTGTCTTGTTTGTTTTTCTTCTGTGCTGTCATTCTTTCTACTTTGTCACCCTGTCACTTTCTTTGTGCTGCTGTTTGGATCGCCACCATTGTCACTGTGTCCACACATCGCCTCGTACAGAGTATATTTATCACCATCTATGACCTGTGTGTGTGCGCCCAGAGGTCTAACGCTCCAGGTGTGCGCATTCGTGTGTGTGTGCGTGTTTCCTGCTCATCTGATTGTCTCATTAGAGAAACAGATTCTGGCCATCACACTCAGAGCTGCAGCAGGGACCCATTTGTTTCAGAATGAAACCGCACACACAAACACACACACATGAACACATCACTGCAAAACGAAGACAAAGACATATCAGAGCTGAAAACTAAAGTACAAACAGTCAAACATTTCACTTTTTTCTCTCAGTCATCACACTTTTTTACTTCAGACCAGCTCAATAGCTGCACATCTTGTTGTTGTTTAATTACAGCTTGTGGTTTCTGATCCATGTGAAAAGTTTGACGTTGACACACCTTTGTGCAGCATTTGAAAGAAAGAAAGAAGGTATATTTGCTGAACTGAGTGCTCAGTGTGGAGACCCCTAGCCCCCCTCATGTCCCAATTAGGGTGACCATACGTCCTCTTTTGCCAGGACATGTCCTCCTTTTTGGTCGTAAAATTATGTCGGGGGGTACATTACAGTAAAGGCTGGCTTGCCTGCGGGGTAGGTATGGGAAGTGAGCTGACTGAGCTGGAGAGCAGAGAGAGGATTCAGAGACAAACATGTTAGTCATTAGTGGTTTATCTGTATTTTCGATGTAAATAAAGGGAACATGTTGTAAATAATGACATAAGTATCATTCTGAAGTGTCTTGCCTTCTTTTGCTGTATTTTTGCATTGTTTTGCCTTATTTTAGCCAAGTTCATATTTTTTGTCACTATCTTTTTCATCATAGTTCATGTGTTACGAATTTCATAAATAGTTAAATAATATAATAAATATAAATACAAATATAAATATAAATATAGATATAAATAATAATAATAATAATGAAAACAAAACAGGTTGAGTTTGGTTTTGTCTTCTCAAAAGTGTTGCACATGTTTATTTAGAACTGTTTATAAAGAGGAAGCTGTTGAAAATCCATTTTTCTTTTCTAGTAATAACACACTGTTTTAAACATTTACAACTTAATGATGACAAATTCTTTCTAGTTTTATTTTTACCTGAAAAAAGTGCAAAAAAAAATACTCAAAGGGAATTTTCTGACACATTTATTGACAAAAAAAGGCAAGAAAAGACCAGGTGGCCGTATATATTCATAGTAGTCAAAGGGTTAATATATATCTAATAAAGTGCTGCACTGGACGACTGCCATTATTCTACTTTACCTACCTGAGCGTCACAACACAACACATGCTGCTAAGGGTCCTCTTTTTGGGTTTTCAGAGTATGATCACCCTAATCCCAATACACTTCTGACAAGCTACATAATCTACCACATGGCCCTCTGTCGCCACACCTTGACCACCTTCAACTGACCCAGACTCTGTTCTTGTGAGATCCAGGTAGTGACAATGCTGATTAGGGCTGTCATCTTACACTCAATACTTGAATATCCATTTACGCATGGGCTAAAAGTCCATACGCATTGAAAACAAACAGTTCTGCAGCACATTAGGGAGCCTGGAGCAGAAACCAACCCATCCAACAAAGGGCGCTCCCAGTGCAACCCAACCATCCACTCTTGACCTCAATAACAGGAAGTACACCTCAAGAAAACACTGGACATGCAAAGCCACACCACAGAAGCACTTTGTAAATGCTTCCTGATCATTACAGGGTTTGAAATAGTTTCGTAGACTGATGTAGCATCTTTTTGATCAAGAGGAAATGTGATGGATGACAGGGTGTTCCTTTATTAGTGGAGCTGTTTTCTGCATTTGCCTCGTCTTTCTCTGAGTGTGCAGTCAGACATTTTCTATCTTTGTTTTCAGGTTGTATTTCCAGCATTCTGTCGGTCACTGTGAGTATTCAAACAACTGTTTTTAGTGTTTGTGTCTAGATGTGTATTTTTGCAAGTGCCACCTCCTTCTACCTCCCTCTCCCTACCATAAACGCTCCCTCCCGTCCCACTCCTCCTCCTCCTCGTTCTCTCTCTCTCTGATATACATAGCAATGACCCCTGTCTCAGTCATGCAGGCACCATGCTGTGAATTCCATCTAAGCAGAAAAACAAGTGGAGATTGTTATGCAAATGGCTATGTGGTGGGCCTTGTGCAGGAGAGAAAAAAATGGCGATGTTTGTATCCTTATGTGTGTGTGAGAGGGAGAGAAAGAGGAGATACAGAGAGAGGAAAAGAGAGGCGGAAAAGGGAAAAAAGAGGAGTGAAGAGAAGAAAAAAGAAGGGCTGAGGGGGACATCATAATGATGCAGAAAATGCAGACAAGATGGCATGATAAGATGCTCTTTTGAATGTATGTTTACAGGAATAAAACCGTCCATAGGCGGGCGGTCCATACCTGCTGGAAGTGTTTACTATGTGAGGAACCCTCACCGATCAGGGAGGGAAATTTTTAGAAACTGTGTGAATTCATCATGCAGATTTTTCCATTTTGTGGTGTGTTTGTATATTTTTGCATCATATATCACGCATGTCGTCTGTATGTGTATGGAAATGCTGACTCTCTTTTTTCATCGTCAACATCTGCATGACATAGAAACACGCACAGCTTATATATGCATAAATACACACACACTGAAGTACACAGATACATGCACACACCCACAGCATGAATAGCCGGGGGGTAATGAAGGGAAATAGCAGGTCAGTTACTGTTTAATTGTCATTGCACTTCATTGGGAACACATCAATCCTGCACTGCTTGACTGAGCACAAAACAATGACATCTCTTACACACTCTGGAGTAAATAAAAGGATCAGGATTGGTGGAAGGCACTACATGGTTATGATAATGAAATATATGATCAAGTTTAGATGTGTCACAGTTTGTATATTCTATTACATATAATCAGAGAGTCCTCACCTGTTTTAAGAAGAGTGATTGAACATTAGTCAAGTGCATGCTATTAAGCATAAGTAAGCATTAATAAACACTAAATTAATCATTCATAAAGCATGCTTCTGTCACAAATACTTTTTAATCTGTACTTTTGAAACATAATTCTACATGTTTTACTCATAATTGATAAGTATATTAGTTAATAATTGGTAATTACTGAAGTCATTATTGATAAAGCATGTTTGTGACAAAAATACTCATTGTTATGTAGCTTATAAACACAGTTATAAATGTTTGCTCTCCATTAACAAACCTTATCTATAACATGCTTAACAATTTCATTTTCATACTTTACAAAAGTTAAAAATTGATTGAATTTTGCCAGTGGGCAGAGTAGCGGCACTGAAAGAAGTGCACATGCCTCACCGCAAGAAGGTTGCTGGTTCAATCCTGTCAGTCAGAGCTTCCTGTGTGGAGGTTTAATGCTCTCCCTGTGCATGCATGGGTTTTCTCCGGGCACTCCAGCTTCCTTGCACAGACCAAAAACATGCTCATTCGGTTGACTGGAGACTCCAAATTGTCCTAAGGTATGAGTGTGAGCATGAATGACTGTCTGTCTCTCTATGAGGCCCTGCAGTCGGCTGGCTGCCAGTTCAGGATGTACCCCACCTCTCGCCCAGTGTCAGCTGGGATAGACTCTAGCCCCCATGACCCTGAAGGGGGTAAGTGGTGTAGATAATGGATGGATGAATTATACCTCTGACCTTATTTTTTGATGCTGAAAGATTTTTTTTTTAAATCAAAGATTTTATTTCCACTATTTGACACTCCAAGTACTTTTTTCAGTTAAACCAACACTATGTAGTTTTTTCCACCCTAATACAATATTTCTAGAGTCATTGTGATGGTACATCGCTTTACAACAGGTTGAATGACACCTCTGTCATGGTCTGAGGGGGTCTGTATCACCTTCACTGGCACCAAGTGACTTCAATGTGGATGGTAGGAACACTTCCACACTAAAAAACTATACATTTTTACTGCTTTGACGGCATACGTCACTTGCCCCTCGAGGCACATGCACTACCTGCTGCCTCACCTTCTTCCTGTTTCCTCAGATATAAAAATCAAGTTCTCCACAGTATCCTCATAAGTTGCGCTCCTCTTCTCTCCTCTCTGCTGAGTCATTAGTGGTTTAATGATTGACAGCTGATCTTTATAGATTACACTGCTGATGGTAAACCTAATAAGTGTTTGTTCTGTGATTACTTTCACCCTCGGCCCATGAGTTTGGCTGCAGGTCAGACAATGGAGGTGTAGAGGACTAGACAGCGACGCCACGGTCATACAGAAATTCACTGTCCCCTACAACAACACAACTTTATTGTGACAGAGCGTTGTGCTGCTGCTCTCCTTATTTGATGAGGGAAACATGTAGCTATGGCGCAGCTTGATCTATAAAATAACTGAGCCAGTGAAAATCTCTTTGACTCAGAAAACTACACTGCCTGGCCAAAAAAAAAGTCACCACCTGGATTTAACTAAGCAAACAGGTACGAGCCTCCTATTGTATAATTACTGCATGGGTCATTGTCTTTCAGCTGGCAACAAGTTATCAAATCCCAGCTGATGAGTAGCAATGAGTAGCTTCTCATTTCCTAATTTACCATGTTGAAAGACACATCCTGTGTTTCTGGAAAAGATGTTAGTCTGTTTAAGAAGGGTCAAATCATTGGCATGCATCAAGAAGAGAAAACATCTAAGGAGATTGCAGAAACTACTAAAATTGGACAAAGAACTGTCCTGGAAGAAGGTCATGTGGTCTGATGAGTCCAGATTTACCCTGTTCCAGAGACATGGGCGCATCAGGGTAAGAAGAGAGGCAGGTGAAGTGATGCACCCATCATGCCTTGTGCCTACTGTCCAAGCCTGTGGGAGCAGTGCTATGATCTGGGGTTGCTGCAGTTGGTCAGGTCTAGGTTCAGCAACATTATGTGCCCAAAGAATGAGGTCAGCTGACTACCTGAATATACTGAATGACCAGGTTATTTCATCAATGGATTTTTTCTTCCCTATTCCAAGATGACAATGCCAGGATTCATCGGGCTCAAATTGTGAAAGAGTGGTTCAGGGAGCATGAGACATTTTCACACATGGATTGGCCACCACATAGTCCAGACCTTAACCTCATAGAGAATCTTTGGGATGTGCTGGAGAAGGCTTTGCTCAGTGGTCAGACTCTCCCATCATCAATACAAGATCTTGATGAAAAAATTAATGCAACACTAGATGGAAATAAATCTTGTGACATTGCAGGAGCTTACTGAAACAATGCCACAGCGAATGCGTGCTGTAATCAAAGCTAAAGTTGGTCCAACAAAATATTAGACTGTGTGACCTTTTTTGTGGTGGCGACTTTTTTTTTGGCCAGGCAGTGTATAATGCCAACACAAAGCTGCTTACAATGCTTTTTATAGTGACGTTACTGCCGATCAGTGGACAGCCTTAGTCTACTATGTTGAAGTTTACCATTGTGTAGATATGTTTTATATTGGTATCCATTCATCATAAAACAGCATATAGACTGGTACTGCCCTTTAATAACATTGTAATTGTATAATTAAAGCTTCAAACACATTTGTAGGTGATAGATGTTGGGATGACTCAATACATCTCTGCTGACATTTTGACATGTATGCACTGAGTCCAATATTCACTCACTTTTCCCTCAACTCCACTTTTTCTCTGCCTCTCAAACTTCTCTCAGACACGAACACACTCCTTCTCACTCTGTCTCTTCCACTTTCACCGTGTTTATCTTTCACACACAAACACTCTCCTCTCTCCCCCTCACTGTCACTGCCTCTGTCTTTGCTTTCTGACAAACTCACAAACACGCACACTTGATCGTTATCCAGCAGTGTCATCAATTATTAGGTCTGCTTTATGAAACCCCGGTGCAACTCGCCACCAAACATTCCCTGTGTATTGCTATTCAGAGTGGACACTGATCCCACACACTGTTTTTTTTTTTTTTTTGGGTTGCTTTGTCTTGAATGAAGGTTGCATCAGTTTACATCATCAGCAGACACAGTGGCAGGCTGGACCCCCTCACCAACCCCCACCACTCCCAGCAGTGAGGGCAGCTCTAACGTAGTGATCCGGAGTGCAGACCACAGATCACATCACCTCAGAGACTGTGACGCCACGTCTTATCCCTAAATGTTGAAATGTTAAATTGGATGCTTACAGCCTCTTAGCCTCACTTGAACCAGAAAAGAGTTTCTCACGTTTCAGGAGGATTTTGGACAAACTGACTCTAATATTGGTGGGAACCGGCTGAGCGTGCAGAGTGTCCACAGTGAAGTGAATGTTAAGTAAATTAAAAGTACTACTGTTTCAACTGATAATAAAATCAGTCTGTGATTTAATTTCATTCAGCATCTTTGTTCCAAAACTATCTATAAAATGACTGGATAGGAAAAAAAATCAACAAAAATAAAGAGTTGAAGAAAAAACATGTGATCCATGTGATGAATCACAGGCTCATGAGTGTTTTCCTAGTCATTTCTAAAGTTACATAAAAAATGATTTGTGGTCAGTTAATAGCCTTTTTAAACAATATCCTTTTTTCCATTACAACTAAGCTATTTGAATTTAGAAATTCTTTCCACTGAGACAGTGATTTGTTGGTTGTATGAGGCAAGTAAAATGTTATTATTGTTTTTTCTGTCATGCTTGTGTTTATTTTTTTCCCTTATGTACTGACAACTGGTTTTAATTTGAAATATTATTTGAATGCTGTTTATTGTTGGAATTTTTTCTTTGTGCAGGTCAGCCACATTGAAAAAGGAGGTCATCTATCAATATTTCCTTGGAGGATTTAACTTAAAACATAATTGCAATGATGATTAAATCAAGATTTAAAGAAAGGGTTGTTGCCACTGATAAAAAAAGCTTTTGATACCATAAATCATGATGTTCTTTTGTCTGAATTTTCTTTGTTTATTATTATTATTATTCTTTTATAATGCTCCGACATGGATGGAGTCGTACTTACAACTTACATTACTATACACATATATCACTTATTTTGCTCCTGATTCTGATTCTATATTTTAATTTAAATAAATAAATAAATAAATTTATATTTTACATTTACCTGGACAATACAGCTACACACTGTTTTTGTCTTTTTTTATTTATTTATTTATTTATTTATTTTTATTTTACCAAATCAATTAAACCAAATAAGATGCCCTTATTTGATTCAACCGAGCTCTGTCCAGCTAGCGTTATTGTAAAAATTGTAAAAAATTATTGTACTCAGGATGGTGTATGTAACCTGTGAATGACTGGTATATTGATAAAATTTAGATATCTTCTAGTCGTGAGTAGACCTGCTGTGAGGGTCTTAAAATGGCCCTCAGTCTTCCTGCCCCCACAGTTAAGTCTGTGATAATGTGTTGTGACAGCAGGCCCTCATATTAAGTCAGTTGGACTGTGTGTGCAGTGCAGCCCACACTTTGAGCCCCCATATTGTTTATTGCCCTTTTCATATTCCTTGTGTTGTCTCACAGAATGGTGTGTACCTTTTTGGTTTTTCATGTACTCATCATATCCCTGATGTCCCGTTTGACATGCCCTCCTGTACGAAACCCATGAAAATAGCATGCATGCAGGAGAGCACGCTTTACCTCTAAATAGGAGGCATCAATCCTGTTTGCATTGAGACCCAGTGGTGATGTTAGACAAATATTTGAGCTCTAACTGTCCAAAGTGTAACTCAGAGCAGTCACATCATGTTTTACAAGGGCTGATTGATAAGTTGTGAGCCTTGTATTGAAGAGGATAAGCAGGGATGTCCTTTTTCAGCTCTACTATTCCCTGACAATTTAAGGCTGTGTGACTTTTGCAAAATGGACAAAATGCCCCTGATCACAAGTCTGTCATTGCCATGGCTGGCATTAAAGATTGTGGCTTTGAACCTGATCTCGCTCCATCAGACTTTCATCTGTTTCCAGAATTAAAAAAGGCCATTTCCGGTACCCACTTTCGGTTAGATGATGACGTCATACATGCAGTGGAGGACTTTCTGAACGGTCAAGAAAAGGACTTCTTTAAAAGTGGCATTGAGGCCCTTAAATATCGCTGGCAAAAGTGTAAAGATACTGAAGGGGATTATGTTGAAAAATAATGCAATATGTCTGCCAAAAGTCAAACCCTTAAATATGAGGCTCACAACTTATCAATCAGCCCTCGTAGATCACCTCATATGTTGCCTTAACCATGCTCCAGTGAAGCTGTGTCTGCAATGTAGTGTAGAGAGGGCATACAGTGGAACTAAAAGCTCCAAAATACAACAAAAACCTTTATTCTCCACCTCAGAGACAGGCTGGTTTTCCAAAGCGTTGAATTCAACTAACCTTGCATAGCAGATGGACCTGCCTGATTCATTGTCTGAAATCATGCATGTCCATCTTGCTAACCTCCATTGTCCAACGATTTCACAGCTAAATCTTTAACGGCCCACTCAGGAAAGAGAGGCGGGAGGTGCAGACGTGACGACAGCAGGAAGTGACTGTAGTTTGAAAACAATAGCGGCGTGTGAAATGGTCTCTGTGGATGAGGCAATATCTGCAGTTTTATCAGAAATGGACTCAACTTCTTCATTAAAAGAGGACAAAGAAACATCACTTAAACCTCTCTTACAGGAAAACATGCTTTTGCTCTTCTCTCGACCATGGATCACTGCTGGGAAACTGGAGATGTGGAAAAGCTGCGTGAATGATGCTGGTAGTATGGTAGCCCAGAGTCATAGTTACTCAGCGATACTTGGTGAAATATGCTCTACTCAGAAGTTTACCAGGAGAACTTGGTGGGTATCGTTGTTGACTAGGTTCATGTCACTTATAAGTAGTAAATGAGTACTGTGTGGTATAATTTAAGTAAGACAGTAGTCTAAGGACTGAAACGAAGTGTTAAGCTAACAGCTAACAACAGGGTCTAGCTGCTATGTCATGCTGTGGCTTGATGTGGATTGGTCTGTGATGAGTGTGACTGGCAGAACGATTGTCCAATCACCAGCTACAGTTGTTTTTGAAGGTTCAGCCCCTGAAATCATTCAGCTCTTTCCCAGATGGACTAGTGGAATATTTCTGTGACGGACATATGCAACTATCCATCTGGCGTGTCAGGTTATAATTCAACCACCTGATGTGATCTTTTTGCCCTTATCGCTGTCTCTTTTTAAAGTCCACTTTTTTTTTTTTGCTCTGCAGCCTTTTCCCTTTCCTCAGAAGCTTTAGTAAAAGATCTGTATTCTGTTGCTTGCTTTTATAAAAGATTATGTCTAATTGGTTGAATTTATATCCTGTCAATAAGTGGGTTGAACTAATGGCAGTAATCAGAATAAATTCTAATCCCAAATCAATTGAAAAGTCTGACATAGGCAGTGATCTTATACCTTTGACAGAGGTGTATGATGCACAAGAAGTAGCCATTCGTTGAAAGCTTTCTGATTTATCTTGTAAAAAACAAATATTTACAATTGTCAAAGAAACAATTTTATTGGTTCGTTGCACCCTTGGGATAACATTGTGGTTGCACAAAAAGAACTTCAGATTAGGCCAAAACTTAGCAAACTAAATTTCCACATACTGTTATAGATGGTGTAGCTGCAGCTTGCCCAATAACAAATTCTGTTTTTATGCGTCAGTAGGAGTGCTCTCATTCTCTAATAGCCAAAACTGCTGGACATTATGGACGATGCCAGTCACCCTCTGCAGACCGTCATCACCGACCAGAGGAGCCTGTTTAGCCCAAGACTGCTCCTTCACAAGTTCAGGACCAACAGACTAAAAAACTCTTTTGTCCCTCAGGCCATCAGACTGTACAATTCCTCACTTGGGGGTGGTGGAGTAACAGGAAGACCGAAGATGGAAAGGAGCAGTAGCATATTTTTATTTATATTTATCTATATTTATAGCTGCAAATGTTTTATTTTTCGACTTTACTGATACCTGTGTTCTTTTTTACCCTTTTGCCAGCAGCAATTGCTAAACATTGCTGCTGGAGCCTTTATTTCCCCGAGGTAGTCTCCCCAAGGGATTAATAAAGCTCTATCTAATCTACTTGAGTTAAACAAAATGCAGACTTGGTTATTTTAAGTGCAAGAGAAGTAACTGAAAAAAAGGGGGTGCAAGTGTCTAAAAATTTTACTGTACAGGAATTTAGGCTTTTTTAAAATTTATTGAAAGCCATATTTCCCTCTTAAACAGTAGAAGTATGTTTGATAAAGTCAACAACATAAAAAACAGCAGTTATTAAAGCACCAACTGAAAAATCAGATACCAATGTGTTAGCAGGCAGGGGAGACAAAGGTGAAGGGAATAACTCCAACAATGTAATGAACACAGTTACTGCAGAAAAAAAAACTATTTTCATTTCCAACCTCCACCAAATTCTCATCATAATTATGTCAATATTCTTCCAAATGCAAACACTCCCAATCCTGACAGAAAGTAATATGGTGAAAGGCCATTAAAAATGAGCCCCCCATCTAGAGGCGCACACATGCTCAAACACACATACACACGTATGCACACACCAATCACCTTCCAACTTGCCCCCGCCCTCCACCCAATAAAACTTTTGGCAGGCCTGAGCTGTTGTAATTGGCAGCCGCCTTGCCGTGCCGATAGACTCCCCTCAGTCCTGCGGGTCAAGAGTAATTTACTGAGCTGCTAAACGCCACGAGTTTCTCTCCCTTTCTCTCTTTCTACCCAGTCCAATCCCCTCGCCCTCGCCCTCCTCCTCCTGCTCTGTTTTTCCCCCAGCATCCATATTGGAATTCCCATCCAGGCTGTATTACAAGCCGAGATGATGGCTTAATCCCTTGTTAATTAGGGACAACATCTCCAGCAGCTGAGGCTAAAGCGGAGCGCGGCGGAGGCTCCAGAGACACGAGGGCTCTGGCCGAGCTCGCGAGCCCAGCCAGGAGAGCCTGGCTTGGGCTCAGAGAGCTGGCGAGGGATGGGGGAGAGCGAGGGTAAAGGGGAGGAGGAGGTGGGGGAGCTCAGATGTAACACTGGATGAGGGTTGAAAGGAGCTGCTGGCTAATCCCTCACTGATGGCTCTTCTAGGCTAATGGAGCCCGGACAACTGGGCAAGCCAACTCTCCTGTAGGCCCACTCCACTCCACTTCAGCTGGGTGAGGAGAACTGGCTGTTTACTGGGAGGTTTAATACAAAACCTCTGTTCTTCATTTGGCCCATGAGCATTGAATTATATGCCCTTTCCATAAATATGTGCCCTCCATGACAGAAGCAGGAGGCACTGGCTGCATACAAAGCCATTTATTCTGAGGCTATGTCCACACAAAGGTGGGTATTTTCCTCCCCTGTTTTCAGAAACAATACTTTCCTCACATAAAAGGCACAAAAAACCTTCCTGTCACAGTGACATGTAATTATTTATTCGCAATTTATTTGCAAAAGCTCTTAATTTTTAAGGTTTATTCCTGCAACAAAATGTCATTACTGTTCCTGTTTGACTTGTGACCATGTTCAGGGCACTGCAAGGAGCTCTGGGTCCCATGAAATACCAACGTAAGACCCTCACCACAATGGCCCAAATTAACTTAATGCAATTGCTCTGGTCACACATCTGTTTTGCTAAAGAAAAAAAAAAGATATGAATGAACAACCAGGAATGTTTTGTCTAACAGTGAAATGTTTGCATATTAAAATACAAAAGTATAAGCAGGAAGTTATAAAGAAGTTCATATTCTGTTTTCACTTAAGTTTCTGAACTCTGATAATAAGTTAGCAACAGAGCTGCTACATCCCCTACAGCCTGCCATTAAGTGTAATCATCTGACAGAAAATGACAGAAACAATCAGTGTGAGATGAACAATAGAATTTATTTACTTTCATTCTTGAACAGAAAAAAACGTTTTAGTTTTTGTGGTTGAATGTTATGCTCGATGAATATCTGTCTTCTCAGAAAAGCCTAAAGAGCAGGGTCACATTGTTTTTTTTTTAAAGGTGAATTCAGAAACATATGTTGCAAGTACAACACTTTACTGTAGGTCAACTGCCAATGATTTTAAACAACTCTTCTGCCTATTGGGATAAATAAATGCAAAAATCTGTCAAAAAGAAATTCTGATTGGTTTGTGGCAATTTACTGTCTGATTCACTTTAACTACTGTTACAGTAAATTAGGCTGCTTTATAAACTTGGCAATAGTTATCCTTAAAGTTATCCTTCAAAACTCTGGAGTGACTTTTGACAAATTATTAAATTAAATTATTACAGCCAAGCTACTCAATTCAAAGACTAAACTGATGATCTTTAAGATGTGAAAAAAGCAAAAACTATATTTAAGGTAAAATTACTCAACAGATATTGGATTAAGATGATCTTTATGGGTTTTTTTTTTTTTTTTATTATTATTCTCATGACTTAATGATCCAAAACTGTCTGACAGGTTTAAAAAAAAAAAAAAGTTTAACTTTTTATCATGTTACAGTCTGTGACTTTTATATTTTAAGAGGACAGTGAGGTACACTGGAATATAAAATACTAAATAAGAAAAGTTGTGAAGACCATCTTTCTCAGTCTTAACGTTTTTTTTTTTTCTAATTTAGAAAAAAAAAAAAATTTAGTAGAAATCTAAACTGGCATTAATGAAAAACTTACAACATTATATTAAAGATGTAACAATTGCTGATATTACCTTGGACACATTTTTCCTCAGTTCTCCTACGTAAGACTCATTAAATTGAAGTGAATTACAAATTGAAATTAAATGAATTCTACAGCAAAAAGCTTGTTTATGGTCCTTTTTGAATTCCATGCTGAGTCTTAATTTCTTTAATTACTTGGAGAAACCGTTCATATCTCAGAGACCTCACTTCTCTTCCATATAAAAAAGTAATTTAAACAGCAAATATCCCTCAGCTTGCTTCTCTCTTTATGCTTCTTCCATTAACTTCATCCCAATTTTGTTACCTTAGAGATCAGATACTGACACTCCTCACTGGGGTAAACCACAAAACATGCCTGTCCCTGTTCAGTCAACAGCCTGCACAGATTTGGTTCTGAGACAGGACTGAACCATTTCATGAAAATAGAGCGAAGAGGTTATCAGGACAAAGAATGATATATATTTCAGAAACCCTTCAGGGAACTTCTTTGAAAGTTTCAGCAAATTTCACTCTTACTGAAGGATGAACTGGAAAGATTTTCATGGACAAAGGTCAAGTTCACTGATTTCAGTCAGACAATCAATCAATCAATTAATCAATCAATCAATCAGCCTTTATTTGTGTAACACTTTTCATTAAAAAAAAAGATAGCACAAAGTGCTGTATATGGGCAGAAACAAAAAAAGAACATGCAAATTAAAACGTTAAAACTGCATCTTCTTATGTTTCTTCTCAAATGGGCAAAAAAAACCCGCTTATTTGGGCCTGCATTACCTCCAGTTGGACTGGAGTGTTAGCAGAGTGCATTATAAATACAACCAGGCTCATCGCTGTACCCCCCTGTACTCCCCACCGCCTCCCCTGGAAGGCCCAGACTCCCGGGGAGCTCCAAACACTCGGTAATTATCCACCACCATACCGCCTGCTGCGCCTCTACCTGTGTGTCCGGCACCACTAGAGAGAAGAGGAGATGTGATGGGAGGGGGAGAGAGATGAGGAGGGACGGATGGAAATGGAGAGGGATCAAGGTAGAAGGACAGAGGGGTGTGTGTGACAGCATCTGTGCATATGAGGAGAGAGGAAAAACACTGAAATGGTGGAGATGGATGAAAAGAGGAACGTCTGATGTGCCATTAAGGACGCCCCCTTCCTGATGAGTCAACATGTATGATATGTTTACATGCACGTACATCAGGAGTCAGGGGTTTAACTCAGAAATTACTTTAAAATTAAGCTTTTATTCAGTTTATTTTCAGACTGGTGTGTTCCTCCAATACTACACATACAAACCCCAATTTCAAAGAAGCTGGGACACTGTGTAAATCGTAGATATTCCATTTAATACATTATAAAGACAAGATATTTACTGTTCAAACTGATAAACTTCATTGTTTTTGTTCTTTTCCAAGTATTAACTCATTTTAAATGTTCCAAAGCCGGGACAGGGGCAACAAAAGACTGGTAAAGGATGATTTTAAACATTTGAGTGTCATGATTGGGTATAAAAGGAACATCCGTGATCCCCACTTTGTGAACAACTGCATAGCCAAGTAGTCCAGCAGTCTAAGAACAACATTTTGAATTGTACAACTGCAATAAATGTAGGGATTTCAACATCTACAGTCCATAATGTCGTCAAAAGATTCAGGAAATCCAGAGAAATCAAGCGGCAAGGCTGAAAACCAACACTGAATGCCCATGACCCTTGATCCCTCAGACGGAAATGTATTAAAAACCAACATCATTTAGTAAAGGATGTTACCACGTGGGCTCAGGAACACTTTGGAGTTATCAGTTACAGTTTATTGCTACATCTACAAGTTAAAACTCTACCATGCAGAGCAAAAGCCATAAACTGCCAACACCCAGAAACTATGCTGGCTTCTCTGGGCCTGAGCTCATCTGACGCAAAGTGGAAAATTGTGCCAGGGTCTGATGAGTGTATACAGTATCTTACATTGTTTTTGGAAATCATTGTTGTGGTGTCCTCCAGGCTAAAGAGGAAAAGGACCACCCAGACTGTTAGCAGTGCAAAGCCCAAAAGCCAGCACCTGTGATGGTATGGGGGTGTGTTAGAGCCCATGGCATGGGTAACTTGCATGCCTGTGAAGGCACCATCAATGCTGAAAGGTACATACAGGTTTTGGAGCACCAAGTTAAGAGTAAGAGAGCGGGTAAGAGACCCCAGATTGTTGAGCAACTGTTGTACATCAGGCAAGAATGGTAAAGTATTAAACCTTGAAAGTGCTGTTAAATGAAAAGGTGATGTAACACATTAGTGAACATGCCTCTGTCCCAGCTTTACATTTTTCAGAGTAGTGTCATGTTATTTTGCCAAAAATCATTGGAGATAAAGTTTGTAATTTTCTAGTTATTACACACACAAAAAAACATACCCTGAGTCTGTTTGAGAAAAGGCAATTGTAAGTGTAAGTAAACTACTACAATTTTTTAGTGCTGTAAGAACAGTCTGGATACGGTACTGACAGTGTGTTTGTCGATCAGCTATCAGTCCAAGCTGACCTGTTGTTTCTACTGATCATTAATAGGTGTTTAATTACTCATTACCTCTGAATACTTATACGTGAGGAAGCTGAGCACTCTCGTGTGTCTGTAACTGTTCTCCAGTTACAGACATCATGCAGGGTCAAGAACAGCTATGAGAGCACAGGTGAACAAGTGCCAATGCAATGTTTAACCACGAGTTCACCTCAAGCTGAACTTTTTCGTTCATCACACTGGTGACAGAGTCAGAGGGCATGTATGCATAGTTTGGCAGTCAAGTTATAGCCAGGATTGCAAAGATTCAGTCATCCTTTCAAAATAAAACCCCCTTCAGTCTCCTAATTCAACAAACGGTAATCAAATGAGTTATTATGATTCTGTGTGACCCTGTACCAAATGATCTATGGCCTGGTGCTGGTCTGTGGTCTGGTTGTTGAGGACCTCTGTGTTAAAGACCTCAGTCATGTTCTTTCTGCTCTGTTGACTTTCAGATGCCTTTCTTGTAAAGGAAGGCTGATGGCAGTCATATGTGTGTCATAACAACACAATGATCAAATATCAGGCCAGTGTTGGCAGATTTTTCTTCTGAAATAAGCAACCAGGTCGATAAAAACAAGCTCAAAACAAGCAACCTCCAGCTATTTTTTTTTTAATTGAAATATTACTTTTTTTTTTTTTTTTCACAGTGACATTTGTTCTTATTTGGCCCTATTTAATATTGGTAGTAGAGTGTGCATCACATCCCTCCCAAGTTTGGGGGCACAACAAGCCCAAATGCACAACTGCACTTTTTGAACAAGCCCAAAAAGCACAACCTGCAACTGCCAATAATTACAAGCAACTAAAGCAAAAAGAAGCTCAAAGTTGCTTATCAGGTCCAGTTAAACCTAAAGCAATGTGACTGCAGGCCTTCAATATGACTTGAAAGGGGAGACAACAGTTTTGCAGGGTGGTGCAGGCAACTTGGCCTGTTGTAAGTGTTTCCTTAGTATCACTTAACACAAAATGTTTGACATTTATAAAACACACTTTAAAGATTGTTGGTTGGTTCTTTTGTCATCGACTCACACAAGCCTCTATTTGAGTGTTGTAGCTTAACAACCTTTATGAAAAAACATTGTCATAAAATGTTTTGGATTCATGTTTGCCTTTGAATGAATAACATCATTCCTCTTTTGCAGGCATATGCTCCACTGTTCATCAACTAAAAGAAAAAAAAAACAAGAGAAAAATGAGTTGAAAGTGAGTGAGGCAGAAGGGGGAAAAAAGCTCTTTGCCCTTGTGGCTCACCCTGTTAAAATGTCTTTATTAGGAGTCAGGGACTGATCACACTGCTAAGTGACCCGCCAAGGTCACCGAGAAGGGCAGTCGGGGTAATTAGTATGCTCTTTGGTGCAGCAGGGCTGTATTCGGCTTCAACGACATTAGTATGCTTCACTGTGGGACTGAGGGGTTACGCTAAGCTACACTAGCCATTAGTATGCTAACTTCTCAGTAGAATATGTTGTGCCCAGCGCTATTAGTGTGCTCTATTCAGGCACAGTCTACTAAGTTACATCCAGTTACAATGACAGACTGAAACTTTGTTCATTCCTGTAGACTGACTCTTGCCAAAATGGAGGGATATGCTGTCTGATGAGATGATAACTTTGAGGCTTGTTGGCTGACATTTAGAGCATTTACTCACTAGCATGACTGCTCTGTGCAGTGCCTTGCAAGGTTGCTTCTCCTCTTCCCTCAACCCTATTGGCCTGTTTTCACGTCATTCATGTCTCATCTCATTCCTCTGCTCCCCAAAAAAGACCTACCAGTGTGACATCCTTTCGTAGTTTCATTGGCAGTTTGAGCCACTGGCCCAGAGTTGCAAGCCCAGTGCAGGGGGCTTTTCTTCAAACTCTGCACAAATGACTGCAAAGAACGAACTGACTGGGTCAAAGGTCAAGGTCCTTGTGTTTCATATTCATCCCTTGCTTGTGAAAGTTACATCAAATATGCTTCAAGGCTTTAAATTTAAACTAAGAAAATATTTTGTCAGACAAATAGAAGAACTTGTCAACAGACAAACCATCAAAAATTAAGTTTACTGGGTGTCATGCTTGTCCCTCTGTTATCATCAAGAACATATCTTGAAAAAAAATAGCTTTGAGATATTCTTTCTTTCTGTGCTCAAAGGTTCACTTTGACTCAGTCATAATTTTCACATATTGTGGAAGTCAAAAGTTAAGATTATGAAGCCCCATGACACTGATTGCTTGTGAAAATAAAGCGTCAAAAATGTTCTAAAGGAATTTCCTTAAACTTTGCACATGTCCACTCTTAGAATCAGATAAATTATTTCAACTTTGGAGGCCCTGTTTGAACCCATTCCTTGTTTGTTAATATGATATATCAAAGAGCCCATATTATACTGTTTTTTCCAGTTGTGTATGTTGCTGTTGAACAAGACAAGCCTATAAGATCAGGATCTCCCTCTCTCCCGCTGTTTATGGCAGGAGCAGCTACCTTAAATGTCCTGTCTCCTCGCTCCCCCAAATAGACCTGGCAGTGTGAAGAGCAGTGCTGAACTGACCAATTACCACAGTGTCGACCAGTAAACGAACCAGAGAAGTCTGAACCAATGTGGGGACGGAGCCTTAGAGAGGTGGAAGTGCTAACAGAGCAGACAGATGCTTTTTGCTGTGTTTTTTTTCAACACTGACATGATTGTTATGAATTTGCCATCTTCGTAATGACCAAAAGCAGGTAAAGAAAAAACGTTGTTCAGACCTAATCATTAAAGTGAGTTTAAATTTATGGAAAATAAAAATAAATGAATAAATAAGTAATAAGATATATTTACAAATTATCCTACCTTCAAAAGGTAAAGTTAAATATATGTTTAGATGTATTGAAAATAAGTCCAGAAATACAAATATAAAAAAAATATACACCAACACCAAAAACAAAGGCCAATCCTTTTCCAATGCATGATTTTTTTTAAACACAATCAACTCTGATTAACTTTAAAAGTAACTCAGAGTGACTTGACAACCTAACAGAATTCATAAGCCAATACTGCTATATTGATAATCCCATCCTTATTGTGAACATACCCTAGCAGTCATCAAAGCTGAACATATGGTCCAGAATTAAGGCATGGACCTTAAGCTATTTGCCTGACCACCACACATTTATTGACAGTCACACCACTGGGGGCAAATTGTCACATCCCCTGGTTAAGCTACCCTTTTTATTTCCGCCTCATGTTTCTTGTCTTGTCATTTCCTGTTTTATTTTCGTGATTACTTACCTTGTGTTTCCTTTCCAGATCACTCCTTCCTGCCCTCCCCTACCTGTGCTCCTCGTTCATCTGATTCATGTGTTTCACCTGTGTTGATTGTCTGAGTCCGTGCACCTGGTGATCCTTGTCTGTTGGGCCCTTCCTTGTGTATTTAAACCATTCACTCCCTGTCTTCTGTGTGAGATTGTGTTGTTTCCCTTGTGTGCATCCTTTCGTGTGTTTATCTGTCTGACTCCTCGTGTTTCCTGACCAGCTTCCTGATTCTCTGTTCCTGATTTTTTGCCTGCCTATTTTTGTACCTTTGCCTGATCTATTGAACTCCTGTGTACCGAACATTGTTCTGATTAAACGGACTGAAACTTGCCTCTGCCTCTGAGTCTGCTTTTGGTTCCTTCTGGCAATCGTTACACAAATAAAAGCACATGTCCATTTACCATTTAAACAGTGTGAGTGATGGGTGGGAAAATAGCAATTGTGTCAAGTGGAAAATAAGAAAGACACCTGTACTGCATGATAAAACGCTTTATGTCTGGCTTACAACAGGGCCCAACAGTAAACAAAGCAGGACTTTTTTTTCTTCTTTAATTTTTGAAGAATATGCAGAGCATTAGCTCTGCAGGCTGTAATATTTAAGGTGCTGGACCCTCACTACTCTCACTCTGTCTTCTCTCTGGCCTACTGGGCACTCCACATTAATATGCGCCACGTCAGCAAACTAGCACCAGACTCAACTATGCAAACCATTGTTCCGCCCCAATCAAATTAGCCGTGCTGATGAGGCCTGAGCTCTGTGACCTCCACGGGCCCAGTGGCTTCACAACCCCAGAAATGACAAAGAAGATATGAGAGCCTGGGTGTACAGGGACGGCTGGGGCTCACATTCTGATTCCTGATTATGTTGGCCTTTTATTTATATATTTACACGCAGAAAGTAATTGAGACGAGGTGATAACTGCTATAGGTGATAGAGATGCCCCGAGCAAGCCTTCCGTAAACTTGGTGCAGACATAGTAAAGACAAAGGACTGGTATGATGAGTGTGGGTATAAAAGAGTGTGCTACTTTTATTTAGTCCCTGCAACCAGCATACATGTTCAGCCTCAACATCAGCAGTCAGCTCATCCCTCCCAGATCCCTCCAGACCCTCCCTCCCCTCTCTCTCCCTTCACCTCTCGTCCACATTTGTCTGATTTAGTGTGATCAGATGTGAGAGCCGACGCCTGCTGCTGTTGTTAATGCACCGTGGGCTCCACATAATAGCGGCTCACACCGCCCGTGCTCCTACTCCGCTGTGGAGGGACCATGAATCAGGTGGCAACTGGAGGAAAAAAAGGAGGTGGGAAATTAGACATGCAGCATACCAATATTTACAGTCCCAATATACGCTGATGGAGGTGGCCCGTCGATTAATGTTTCGTATCCTCTATAGCCCATTCTTCCCGACGCGGCCGTCCTGTGTGCACCGACTCAAGTGAAATAAATATTGAACAGATATGTGAAACAAGACTTTACCACCGGGGAGTTCTCCCAAAGCCTGGCTGACCGGCAGATTTGATACGGATCAGTGAGGGTTCAACGGGAGAGCGAGCATGTTAAAGAAATCACAATCAGATCGCACAATTACACTCTGGATGACTGCATATCGGGTGGCCGTTGAACGGTCCCAGGAAGGGGGGGGAAATGAGGAGAAAGGCTAAAGCAGGAAGTTCATGTCCTGTAATTTTCAAACATGTAAAACGTGATACCTTGACAGTTTATTATTTTTGTTCCTACAGCAGGCAGGTATCATGTTCCAGTGGAAAAAAAATGTTCACATTCATACTGACTGGTGCTTGGCTGTGAATCATCTTATTGGAGCCATAAAAAGTCTGGACTTAGGCTTTATAACATGATATCAGCCAAATAAAGAGGGGGCTACTTTTGGTCATTTACACCTTTGTTTTAAAGATGGGACAGTGAAAAGAATGTAGAGAATGATGTGGGAAGGGACTTAAGGCCAGACTTGAAAATACTTAGTAAAAAAGACAATGATTAAAAAACATATACCCAAAATACAAGCAAGGGTGCCAATTAACTAGAGGTCACACCATTTTGCCCTTTGAACTGCTGTCTTTGAAACTGAAGGCCGGGTTTCAAGTCTGTCCTTAAGTCCTTTCCCACATGTCATTCTCCACATGCTATTCACTGTCCCATCTTCGAAACAAAGGTGTAAAAAGCCCAAAAGTACCCCCCTTGCAGTTGACTGTTATCATGCTATAAAGTCTACATCCAGATGTTTTTATTAGGTGTTTAGGGCTGTCCACACAGATATGACTTCAGGCATATTGACAGAAGTTATATTTTATCTTACGGACGTTTCGTCCACATGGATACAGCGTTTCGGGTACCCTGTGTGTTTCTGTGTATACAATGAATATGGACATTTTCAGGAATGATGGCATCATAACCCTACCTTTCCATTAAACTGCACGTGCAAACCATGTCAACAACAAAAACACTACAATATAGTTACTGAGCTTGTTATGGCTTTTGCAGCAAATTCTTCTGCTCATCTATGACCTCCGTGGGGAACAAGAGGACACAGAGAACAACATACACACAGACACAAATGTTGTCTACATTTCTGATGATGTGTGCACATGCTCCATGTCTTCTTCCTGGTTTTGGTGTATGTCTGCAGCAGCGTTACAGCGCCACTTACATGCCTGGCATATGTACTAAAGTGTTTTCAGTAGACAGACAAAGACTTTCGTCTTTGTGTGGAGAGAGCCTAAGTTGCAATGGTATACACACTTATCACTTTATTAGATGCACCTGGCTTGTGCCTGATTGGGCCCCCTTTCCTTCACTGCTGCCTTAATTCTTCATGTCATAGAATGAACAAAGTGCTGGAAACATTTCTCCAAGATTCTGGTCCCTGTTGACATGACAGCATCATTCAGATGTGTGCAAATATATGAAATCTCCCATTCCACTGTATCTCAACTGCTCTATTAGATTGAGATCTGGTGACTGTGGAGGCCACTGGAGTACAGAGAACTCATTGCCATGTTTACGAAATCAGTTTAAGATGATTTGAGCTTTGACATGGTGTGCTATCTTGCTGAAAGTAGGCATCAAGAAGATAGTAAACTGTGGTGATAACGGGATGGACTTGGTCAGTAACAATACTCAGGTAGGCTGTGGCTTTCAAACAGTGCCCAGTTAGTATAAAGGGGCCCAAAGTGGGACAAGAGATTATCCCAGTTACTATAACACCAAATCACTGATATCTCACAATGTGTACACTGGCTGTCTGCAACGCCCCCCCCCCCCCCCCCCCCGCTGCTCAGTGCCATGTTTTCAAAACCTCTGCATTTATTTGGCATCTTTGCTCACTGCTATGAACCAATTGGCTGATGATGAAACAACGGTAGAGCATCACACTGGTGCATCTGTTTGGGCATTTTAAGAAATCATTTTGATCATCTGCTAAAATCATTCTTATTTCTGTATGATAGACTTATTAAACAGGTGCTTTAACTGCCCTTAATTCATCAGGTTTAATATGCTTGTCAAGTGATATAGACCAAGTGAAATATCTTTATTCAAATTGCCAAAATCCGGTTTTGCAAGGAAAAAGTCTAATAAACAGTTTTTAAACACAAAAGAAACCAATAACAGGGGGTTGCTCATCTTACCTAATTGGTTTACCTTGTTCCTGTCTCCCCTAATCTCGAATCAATATCTCCACTGCCTACTCATAGTTTAAGCTTTCTTTATATTTGGAAATCAGCCAATGAAAGAAGGCTAGCTGTTGTTTACAGACTGCACTGCTGATGATTAACTTGGGCCGTCGGTGGCGCAGTCTGATAGTGTGTTTGGTCAGTAATCGGAAGATTGCAGGTTCGAGCTCAGCTCTGGCTGTCACTTGGGCAAGACACTTAACCCCAAATTGCTTCCACTGCTGCGTCAGTGTAGTGTAAAAGGGTTAGACAGGGCTTGAAAGTGTTAGCTGATACTGACATAGCAACCCCAACCATCAGTGGGTGAATGTGAGAGCAAATGGGTGTGAACGAGTAGATGTTACCTGGGTTGTAAAGCATTTGAGTGGTCAAAAGACTAGAAAAGTGCTATATAAGCTCAAGTTCATTTAACTTAACATGTGTTTGGTTTTGTTAGTTCTCAAAGAATCACCTGCATTTATGTCTCTGTGTTCAACTGCGGTACAGACACAAGGGGTATCAAGATTAGAAGTGTTGTCACCGTCAAGTGGAAGTACACTGTCTACCAATGAACATTTGTGTTTCTTCTTGTGTCTTTCCTTATTCCCCAAAATGAGTTTTTGGACTGTGACAGAGCATTTGCTGCTGCTCTACTGTGCACTGCTGCTCTCCCTATATAATGAGGGAAATGGAGCTTGTTTGGACACTACTGCACTACTTGATCAATAAAATAGCTAAGATATTGAAAAGCTACTTAAATCAGAACATAATTACACAATTACAATGACTGGAAAATGTAATTGAGCTACTAATGATGCCACTTCTAGTAACTTCACTGCCTGTCAATGATTGCTGTTTCAAACTGTGTCAACTTATGAGAGCTGAGAAGACTCTCTTCAGTCATATAATCTGTTTAATGACGGGTAAATGGTTTGTCATAAAGTTATGATGTAACATTGCATCCTCGGCCTGTTGTGTCTTTAGTTGCTCAGTCTTCCCCCACACTTCTCCACTCTGTCTTAGCTCGTGTTATCTCTGTTCTTCTCAGCAGCCGGCCTGAATACTGATGGAGTTCCTCTGGATCTGATTAAGGCCCCGCTCGACAGAATCAGACAGTAGACATAAATATCTGGGGGCATCTGAGTGAGAGCCGAGTCGGTTAAAGAGGACCGAATGTAGATCGGGTTTCTCCCCCTGATGAAAATCAATGCGACTTGACCGGTCGCAGAGTGACTCAACATGTCAGCTCTAAAGAGAGCAGCCATTATATCATTACAGCTTATTTCATCTTCCTCTGCTTGTGTCTCCATTGTTAGGCAGTCATTTAGCGAAGATGCGCGTGTAGATGATTCACGACTGTCCATTGTGATTATTTTCAGTGAGCTTCAAACACCAGCACTGGAGGCTTTAAATTACCTAAGTGTGTGTGGTGATGATTGTGGCTCACATTTTCACTTCCAAATGAAAGGAGTAAGAATTTGGCAACAGTTGGTGTTTCAGTATTTATGAAGTCAACAGAAACTGTATTATCACTCAGCCTCATTTATCAACCACTGTCAAAGGGATATTTGTTCTTAAAAACCTTGAACACATTTTTTTGCGGATAGAGTTGGAAACTGTGAGGAGAGAGGGTGGGGAGCGATTTGTTGTAATGGAGCCACAGGCTGAATTTGAATCCCAGCCACTTTGAGGACAAAAGCCTCTGTGTGCCCTGTGAGAACCAGCTAAGATGGCCATCAGGGGGATGCAGAGTCTTCCCTTTATAACTCTACATTTTGATTGGGGGGACTTGAGGTTTTTCACTTTTTTTGAGGGTGCTATGACAGAATAAAGATTGGTTTAAGCTACAAATGTATTTGGACTCTTATTGCAAAATGAAGAGAAAGTCTGCAATTTCTAGTTGTTGTTAATACATAGCCAATTTTCAGACATTTCAAGGAGTTGCATTTCAGCCATGTTCTCCTATGGCTTTCATTTGAGTTTCTCAGTAATGGGCAGTAATGTCACTACACAAGTTTTGTTTGTAGTATACATTTTTGTGGTAGTGTTGTTGTTTTCTGAGTAGATATTTTATTGCCTGAATAGCTCTGTAGAGTCAAAAGAAGCTACACCTTTCCCTCACATGATTAAACCCAACAGTGGTCACTAAGTTCTTACGAACAACAAAACATGTACCAATAAGACAGATTTCATAGAAATATCTCAAGTACTTGTTTTATGACTGGTGCATGCTGTGTTATTGCCTTCTGAGATTAAATGAAATATTATATATAGTATTTAATACGTTTTCTTGAGTGAAGCGGAGGGACCGATGTGGTCCCTGGGCCACCAGTTGCCCATCCCTGCTCCACGGAGACAAGATTTTTTTATTTTTTAAATTCAACTTAAATTTAATCTTTGCTTAATAGACAACTAAGACATGATGTAAACGGTCAAACAAACCAGGACATGGGACTTTTAATGGACTTTAAGGGCAGAAACAATGATTTCCAATTAAAGTCAGTGGTTTGAGCCTTTCTCAAGTTCATGATAGTGCACATTATGACTATATGGTCTGAAACAAGAATCTGATATATGCCTTCTCTGTTCTAAATTACCCCTTAAGTGTCTATGTTAGTAATTAAATGACTTGTGTAGCTTTTTTCCACCTGGCAGGTGTTTGTGATAGTTGTGCGACAAACTTTAGTGGCTGCTGCAAAAGATAGCATTGTATGTTGAAATATAATCTTGATCTTCCCTGTCTTTTTAACCCAATATTTGCCTTTAATGCTTTTATAATTTATCTTAAATCAATATCTCTGTTGTTGGCTTCTTTAACAGCATTTTCTTCTATCATATCAATGTAATTATTT
Organism: Cetoscarus ocellatus; assembly: GCA_037902135.1. NCBI lineage: Eukaryota > Metazoa > Chordata > Actinopteri > Labriformes > Labridae > Cetoscarus > Cetoscarus ocellatus. Next base: position 380,381 of record JBAMNC010000051.1, on the reverse strand, counting down.
ACCTTTAATAACTCCTATTTTATTTAATTTATACTGCAACTGATTCATATGTTCATCTTAATTGAAACTTTTAACCCTTTAAAGCCTGAAAACACAAATTTATAGCCAGAAAATTCTAATTTTTTGGAGCTGAAATGTATATTTCACTTTCTGCTATAATCCAAAAAAATCAAAATTTCCATAAAATTTAACATATATATTTTTTTGTATCTCATTCGATACACTAGGTGTTTTTGGCAACTGATAAGCCATGAGGACATTTTTAGCATTTATCTTATTGTATTCAGATGTTTTTTGAGTAATTTGTTGATCATTTTAATTAGATGGAGGTATCATAAAAGCATGTATCAAATATGATACAACAGGCTTTAAGGGGTACATCTGACTTACAATTTACTTTTTAGTCTCTTTTATTGTTTTATCTACTATTTATGACGCAGTTCTATTTTTGATGAATTTTTACCTCATTTTAAAGCTTTTGTTTTCTTCTAATTGTTTTCTCAGTTTACTGCTTTTGTTGCTTCTTATCTTTTTCTCTGCTTATTCCTTTGTCTTCTGCTTCTCCCCTTCTTACCCCCTCTTACTGATGTCCTCATGGTCACCTTTTATGTTTCTTGGTCCACGTATTGTCTGGTTACCTATGAAATGTTCTCTCTGGGAGGATGGTGGGAGGGACTTGGAACTCCTTATAGTGTTTATTCTGCCATTTGTGTTTGCTTTTGAGGGTTCTTGGATTTAAACGCTTGTTTCTTTTGTATTTTCCTGTGTGTTTTTTAACCTTTGATAACAAATAAAGTTGTTATTTTTTTATTGTTATAATTATCGTTGTCATTGTTGCAACTCTAAATCAAGCCATCAGCTTCACTATCCTCTGCCGGCGCAGCAGATGACATGGTGTTTAAAAAAAAATGTTTGAAAAAGTCAACACAAATGACAAGAGGCTAGAAAATAATAAGTGCACTCTCGTGATCCTATATAGGCATACAAAAGAATGAAGAATCATTTATTAAATCATCTAAAAATATTTTTGTATAGAAAGCCAAACTTTCCATACAGCATGACATGCCAGAGTGAGAAAGGATCCCAATTTGATCCAATAAATTTGTCCTTGACTTATTAAGGAGTCAGTTCATCCAGAAAACAATCAGATGTACTTAACCGTGCTGATAGTTTTGTTTAATTTGATTGGAAGCCTCAATCACAAAGGATTTTATGTTTTCATTAAGAGTCCTCCTAAATGGTGCTAAAAGTGAAGAGGTTTCCTGATAAGTTTTGTACAAACTGCTAAAGACATTCACTTAAAGAGGAGGAAACTTCTGCACTTTAAGGAGAGAATGAGCTTGTTACCTGGACTTTCTTTTTGTAATTCTTTTTCATTCCAGTGTTCATTTTGACAGCATTTTTTAATTTACTTTTAGTAATAGTCTTTTGCCTAAAATATCTTTTAGTTTTAGTCATCATTTAGTCAACTAAATTGTTCTAATTTTAGTCTAGTTTTAGTTGATGAAATTTCACAACATGTTAGTCGATGAAATCAACGGTAAATTTAGGTGACTGAAATGTGAATTGTAAAGTGTAAGGAATTTTTTTTGTTTCCTTGAATTTCTGAAGCCATTTTTTACACTTGGCTTCAGAAATTCAAACAGGGAAGTATTGTACCAAATACAAAGGGTATTTTCTCCCCCAACAAGAACTCCCATCAAAAAATAATACCACAGTTCAAGAGTATGCTACCTAGAAAATAAAGTTTATCTGGAACTACGGCAGCGATGCATGGAGGAATACGTGATGTGAGTCGGTTAGTTCCAGATAAACTTTATTTTTTCTGAAAAGTTAATGCACTCAAAAACATTTCTAGGTAGCATATACTCTTAAACTGTGGTATTATGTGGTATTTTTGATGGGAGTTCTTGTAGGCGGAGAAAATACCCTTTGTATTTGGTACAGTACTTCCCTGTTTGCGGCTGGTTCTGCGTCACAAACTTTTACAAATTGTAGCTTACTGAGGGAGAGGAGAGAACTTTCTACTGCATCTAATGTACTTAGTGGCCATATGGAGCTCATACAACCCCACTTAAAAAAAAAAAAAATGAACTGTCCCTTTAAATAAGGTAAAGAAAAAATGATAACAGACAGAACTAAAAAAATCATTAATGAATAAATAAATTGGGCTAACAAGACAGTAAAACAGCAAGTCTATAAAAGCAAAAGAACTGTTGCATGAAAAAATTAAAATTATACCATGCAACAACTTTTGATTGATTTTTCCTCATTTTCCTTATTATTATTATTATTATTATTATTATTATTATTATTATTATTATTATTATTATTATTATTTTTATTAAAATTAGTGGTCACCCCTCATCTTGGGAAGTGTGTTTTATAATATTTTTACCAAACTAAAGTAATATACATTCATTCAGTAATAAAGCCCTTTTTTAATGTCTTAAAAAGAAGTGTTTTTGGAGAAGGGAGGTTTGTGCCTGACAGTGACACTATATTTCCAAGGCACTCCTTAACTTACCTCAAGGCGCAACAGAGTACCTCACAACACCTTTTGAGAACCTCTGGTCTTTAGGTCCCTGTTGACAAAGAGGCCCAAAGTTTCTTTTTTGTTTGACTGTGCATTAAACACCTTTTATAAATAATATTCTTTTAAATAAAAAAAAATTGAGCAAAAATACACACATGTGTGAAAAAGGAATGCCATAGCCTTAACGATGTAAAAAATATAATCAACAGAAGTGTTGAACAAGTGGACAAAGGGCACCTAATGGTTGTCTAACTTAAAAATAATCTCTTCTATATTTCTAATTTAAAAGTATACCGAATTCAACTTCAACAAACTGATTCTTTTTTCGCATCTCCATGTTTTTGTCTTTTTTCAGTCTACTCCGTTTCTATCTAAAAATGAATGTGTTTCCAACAACACTTGGATTATCTACCACTGGGAGTCTGTTTCACATCACTGAGTGATTTTAAGATCTCAGTCCAGCTCTCTCCTCTCTCCATGCTCAGCATCCTCTCTGCAGCTCTCACATACCTCCACTAGAGGTTCCCTGTCGAGACCAACACACACTCACACACACTCTCACTCCTGTGACCACACACACTCTCCATACACTCCCCTCAAACACTCCCACAGAAGGCAGACCAGGGTAGATTGCTGTTTGGCGTTGCAGGGCATTAGCCGCTGATGTCTTAACACTTGTAAATGAACCCGCCGCCCCTCCTAATCTGTCACTTTAATGCACTATAGATTTTATTTCAGCCTCTGTAGTATCACATTCTCAATAATAATCATCAAGCCGACGCTGTTGTCCCCTCCTGCAGAAATTAAATCTCGCTGCTGAGTGCACAACTAATAAAAGATGTTGCCCGAGGAAATAAAAAAATAAATATGATGAATCATAAGCAGCGGGGATTTGTATTCAGATGCGAAAGACAATTACACAAAGAGTTTGAATTTATCAGCCGCTTCGCCTCTCAAAGGCTCAATAACAGGCCACCACCGCCGGGCGCTCCGAGCTGCATGCTCTCTCACACTAACACACACACATACATCACTCTCATGGACATCTGCACAGACAGTGTACTAACAAACACATGAATATTATGCATGCACATCCAGCCAGGCACATTTACTCATGCTACAGCTACACTAAAAGGGCATCTTTATTTAAATGAATGAGCCAGACTCTGAATAATGATACTTAAAAATATGCTTCACTCTCTTTTGAGCTGCTGCTAAGTGATCTTTTCAGGAACAATATTTGAATCTGGATGGTATATCAGCCTGTTTGATAAAGAACACTATTTCCCAAGAAACATTTATAACACTCGGTTATTTCTCTACAAAGCAGCTGTTACTGTAAAGCAAATTTTAATCTTTATATTTAAACCATAAAACTGGCATGGAGTGCCCACGTTTGACTTGGTAGCTTCTTCCTGGTGCTGAACTGAACTTAAAAACAATAGACATATATATGCATGAAAAAAAAATCAATCAATCAATCTTTATTTGTATAGTGCCAGTTCGCAAGTTTTATCTCAAGGCACTTTACAACAAAGCAGTCTGAAGCGATACTCTTAAGTTTATAGATACACATAAATGCATTCGTACATATATAAATGCAGATAAATACATAGAGCCAGAGATGTATCCATCCAAGCAGAGAAAAAGGGACTAAATTAAGAATTTATGATAGCGACAACGCCATGGACACCCAGAACATAAATCTGTCCTCATCATATTTGTCTTTGTTGAATATAAATGTATTAAAGGTTAGCCCCTTGAAATGTGGACTCTCATTTTCAAGAGGGTCCTCACGTCTGTGTGTTTGTAAAGGTATTTATTATGGAGGTATAATCAAAAACAACCATGGATAATACTGGATTGCAAAAAATAAAGGATGAAATTATTTATCTTTTAATAAAAGGAAATGTTTGGGCTAAGGTTTAAACACTTTGGGAATTTTCATTAGCTTTTTTTTGTTTTAGTTATTTAGTTTTTTTGTTTCCTGTAAGAATGGCTTCCTTTCAAGAAATGTGTCCATTCACAAGAAAACACAAGACATGCTGTAGCATATATGCCAGGACTGTAGGTGGTGCTGTAACGCTGCCACATACATACACTAAAACCAGAGAAGAAGACGTACTAAAAACATCTACACTGTAAACAAGCAAAACAAGATGTATCATAACCCTGTTCATGTCCACATGTTGCTCACTGTGGTTGTAGTAGATTTTGCCAAAACAAGCTCAGTAGCTTCTGCATCACAAACACAACGGCGTATTTAGTCATTGTTTCCTGTCTGAAGTAAGGTTCATGGTGAACACATGCAGGTGAGATTTCAATGTTAAATTGGAAATAAAATTTATCTAATGTTGCCTGCTTTTGACTCTTAAACCCGTTGTTGTGTGTCAAAGATAACAGTTGCTAACTAACTGCTAACAAGGACCACAAAAATGGCTGGAGAATCAATTATTCATGCACTATAGCCACAGTCACAAGATGTTTGATGAAAAGAAAATTGTAAAAGAAAAGGTTACAATAAGATGTTCCAGTCATTCATGCATTATCTATACTGTTTATCTCTTTTGGGGTCACAGGGGTCAGGAGCCTATCCCAGCTGACATTAGGCCAAAATAGGGGTACACCCTGAACCGGTGGCCAGCCGATCACAGGGCCACATAGAGAGACAGACAACCATTTACACTCACACTCATACCTAAGGTCAATTTGGAGTCACCAATTAACTTCATGAACATTTTTTGGTGTGTGGGAGGAAGCTGGAGTGCCTGGATAGAACACATGCTTGCACAGGGAGAACAAGCAAACTCCGCACGTGCCTGATCAAGACTGGGATTCAAACCAGCAACCTTCTTGCTGTGAGGCAGGTGCACTACCTGCAGCACCACTACTATTTGCCCTCCCTCACAATATTGATAAATCCATGAAAACAATTCCTGCATCTGCATCTGGATTTGGATCACCACCAAAATCTGATCACTTCTTCCTTGTGCCATGAGCAACACTCCCTGAAAATTTGAGTTCATAGCTTTTGACTTATTTTGCTAACAGACGGCTTTGCACCAAAAATTTTTTTGCAATATACTGTTGTTTTGAATTTCTTAGACTCCTGCTCTACATAATGCATTACATTAATTTACAGTTAAAGTCATGACATATATTTGAAGTTATAATCTTTAAAGTACTCACCTGTATTTTAAACAGTATACCAGAAACATTCGACTGCTGTATTGGAGCAGCAAGGTTGGACTTTGCAGCTGTGCTACAAAAACTTCTGGACAAACGTATCCCAGGACAGCTCACACCTAACCCCTTGTCATCCTTTCTCTCTCCCCCTCTCTCTCCTCCTGGCCTCTGTCACCCCCCTTTCCTCCCCTCTCCTCTCCTCCTCTCTCCTCTGCCTGGTTCGTTGACAGTTAGAGCGGCCCGGGGTCACCTCCCTCCACCTCCCAGGGGTTTGCAGGGTGCAGCTCCGGAGCTGGAAGCCCCACGCCCCAGCGGCTTCCTGACTTGCCCCCAGCGAGAAGCGAGTGAAGTGCGGGTCGCTCTGCTGGGAGAGCCGGCTGCAGACCCGAAGGTTCGGCCCCGGACTTCCTCCTGTAGTGAGACCAGGCCAGACACAGCCTGCCAGGCGCTGACTCGACCTCCTCAAACTGATGTGGCATGAGCTGGCAGAGCGGTCACCGCTGCCACTGAGTTTGGCTAGAAAAATGATCTCTGGCCCTTTTTCCACTTTCCAACAGACTACTTTTTCCTCTTTTAGTCTTATGACGTGTATCTCCTTTATCTACATTTTACAGTTAGTACCTGGGCTGAAAACCTTTGTTATTCAACAAGGAAGAAAACTATTTAATAATGCATAAAATAAAAACAACCTCCACACAGTGGTACCTTCTTTTTGTAACATGGCCCAGTTTTATATAACAATGTCTGTGGGTGAGCAGGGCTTGGAACCCACATGTTGAGCATAGTATAACCCACACTAAGCAGGATCCAAAGAAACCCTGGACTTGTTTCTAAACCTCAAAAATTCGGACTCACTCTGTTTTATTAGCTGCTTATGAACGACATTTAGGAACCCAGTTGGCTAATAGTCACTAGTTGACAGACCAGACAACTAGAAAAAGACTTTGTTTAAACAAGGGATGTCCAAATACCAATCAAAAGTATCGGATCAGGGTCAGTATTAATTAATTAAGGGGGGTCAGGGATCGTAATTTTTACTTATCACCTCTCCCTGATTGTTTAAGTCAGTTTCTTGAAGTTGAGCACACTTTACAGCAGGCCGCAAATGTGCAAGTGATGTAGCAGCAGCAGACGTGTGGCTAACATGTTAGCAGTGTGGAAATACTTTAATTTAGACTGTGAAAACAGTCCAATGGCCACTCTCAGTGTCTGCAAAACTACTTTTTAAAGTGGAGGTAGTACCAATTCTGCTCCTGATTTCAGTAGTTTAATACATTTCAATATTAAACATGTGACTGAATATCATGCCTTTACTAAAGCCTCTGAGGAAAGGAAAAAAACAACAAACTTTGTATTTAAAAAGTAAGATAAACATCAGACAGCATCAAGGCCATACACCCTCCCAAAACTACAACGCATACACTGGTTTACTGGAGCAAGGTTCAAGGCAACATATGGGATGATCTAAACCACATTGTGGCTGCTGTGAGTTTCACCACAGACATTTGGAGCTCAAAGTTTGTCACATTTCATTGCTGAGCTTCACTGAACACTGGTTTGATTCCTCCACTTTTGAAGTTAAAGTGTGCTGTATTACATGCATGCCAATTCCTGGGGTTTCATACAGCAGAGCATGTCAAACAGGACATCGAGGAGAGGCTGAGTACTGGAAATCAACAAGCAACAGATACATGTCATTCTGTGTGGCAACACAAGAAATCTGGAAAGGCAATGGATGATATGAGGGGTTCAAAGTGTGGGCTGCACTGAGCACTCACTCCAACTGGGTGTTCACAAGGGCCTGCTGTCACAACACAGCATCAGATGACCTGGAAGTGCAGGAAGATTGAGGGCCATTTTAAGCCCTCACAGCAGACCTACTCATGACTAGAAGATATCCAAAATGATACGAACACCAGCCACTTATACCAATCTGGGTATAAGTTTTTAATAAGGGCCTCTTGTTACTCTGTTAAGTTAATTAACTGGTACTCAGTTTCTGCAGATATTAACCTTTGCTAAGGAGGTTATGTCCTCACCAGTGTTTGTCTGTTTGACTATAAGCAAAATAATTCAGAACTTACGAATGGGTTTTGATGAAATTTTCATGAAATGTTGGCCATAGGTCACAAGGAAGAACTGATGAGTTTTTGGTTGCGATCTGGATGTGGATCCAGGATCTTTTAAAGGATTTGTTAACACTGCAAGATGGGGCAGTTTTTCATATTTTCCCGATTAACTCTCTAACTTGTAAACAGATTTTAATCACATTTTCAAGAAAGGTTGGACATGGCACAGAAAAAAAGTGATTAGATTTTGGTTGTGATCTGAATCCGGGTGTGGATCCAGGAATTTTTTCAATGATTTGTTAACACTGCAGGATAGGGCAGTTCCACATTTTTGACATTAACAACCCAACAGTGTTGGATATGCCTTGGCAGAAGTTTGAGCTCTCAGGGTACTTGTAGTTAGAAAATGAGATCGGTATGAGGGGCCAATAAAGCTGATTGGGACATACTGACTTTAAAACACTTACTAAGTCTGAAGTCTGTGGCACAAAGTGTTCCTTATAGTTAGAGGGAATATTGAAAAGAAGGACATGCATCTGCAAGGTCAAAGCACACATACCACTCACCATGTAGCACATGAGACGTGGGAGTTTTATTGTTTACAAAGTATGGATCTTTTCTTTTGCATTATTAACCTTTCACACCACCTTCCTGATAAAGCGTGAATCAAGCCCTCTGCGCTAAGACATTCATGATGTTACAGTTTAATTTAGACTCTTAGTCTCCCTCAGAATCTTCACATTCTCCATCTTAAGTATTCCACACCTTTCACCACATTGCAGTTTTCGAAGAACTGTCATGCAAGCAAAAGCATCCCCACAGCATCTCTGAGGTTGAAACAGAGTGCGACCCTGTCCGAGCTCATTGCCTATTACCACTAAGAGATAGCAGCGTCCTGCTGATAGCCGATGATGGCTCCTCATTTTTTTCCTCTTTTTTTCTTCATGGTGGTCTGTCAGAGACAGCATCAAAGGTCCAGGGTATGGCTGGAATGGTGCATCCTGGGAACACATTAGCAAGTGCTACTGTTCATGATCTTTTCCTCTTTCATCACTTTGAAGTTTCCCCTTTCACTCCACTAACCCTCCATACTCCTCTCCTCAAATTCTGTGACCCATTTCAGAATGGAGGAGGGACATGCAGAACTCATTTTTTGCATGGCTCAGTACTTTGTAACAATAGTCTATCCTCTTTTCTTTTTTTTCTTCTATTTAGACAATAGAGCAAAGGCAGTTTCACCATTAGCCAAAGGTAGGTAATTATGTGGGGCCTTTTGCCTTGGGGAGGGGCTTAAGGCAACAGTGTTGCATCCAGCCTCTGTTGGAGCACAGCATGAGCCCATGATGTCGTGACTTAGTCAGGAATATAGACCTAATGGTCATTTCAAACTGGATGCATGTTGACTGTGGCATGTAAACGCTGGATCGTGACTCCACAACTTTATTGCCAGGTGTGTGTGCTGCTTTTTGGTCCTAAGTGGCGACCTCTGGGGCGGAAAAGTGGAAGGTTCTGTGGAAGTGCGAAAAAGTGCAGTTCATCAAGCGTCCATATGTGGGTGACTGCAGGACACCAAGAAGTTATATGACTGTATAAGGGGTGTGAACGGATTAACAGCCTATTAAATGCTCTGATTGTGAATGAGGGTGGTGACTTTCTTTTTATATCATGCTCAATTTAATTCCCTAAGTATTTTTAGTTTTTGACAGTTATTGACATGATTGACATGGATGCAAACCTGAGTAATGCTGCTATTGGTCAGAAAATCTTAAGTCATGCCTCAACTCTGCTTCTTTGTCAGAAGGTTGATCTAAAGTGCGGCATGAACAGAACAGCTAGGACTCACTCACGTTGGCCTCAACAACCTTCCAAAGCCTCCACTGATAATCCAACAACTGCTGTCACATGACTTCATCTAATTATTTCTACAGTCAATGGTTGGTCCAATCTCTATGATGTCACAGCATAGTCCCTGTGCTGGAAGAACTACAATACATTTCTTACTAGTGACTTGGTTCATAATTTATGTGGCCCTTGGAAAGCAAAGAACTAAATTATACTTTGTTAACGACAGAGGCCTCTACAAAGAAAAAGTAAATCAGGATTTCAACAATCATTAAATTGTCCCACAAAATCCTGGAGGGTATTGGTTTAACTGTGAATTAAACAGTGAAATTTCAACAGAATGTGAGTGTAGCTCACTCTGGAGACAGATCAAGGATGTTTGTACTTCAACAAATGCAGAGAGCCCCAAACTCAGTGTGCTGTGTGAGCTTTACTGTAACCGGCTCTGTTTGATTCCAGGGCCTAAACATACAGCACTGTGTAACTACTGGGTACTACTTCGAAGGAAAAGCCCAGGCTGTTTGATACCTTTTTGCTATTCGACTGAACACACAAAAGAAAGACAGGACACTGTTGGAATTTTTGCAGGGATGGACATTTCTGTAACCCATGTTATCTTGCTAACACATAAAATGACAAACAGACAAACACCGGGAAAATATAACCTCTTTAGTAAAGGTAAATATGAGTATCATCCAAAACTGAGCACTAATCTGATAATTACATTTACAAAAAGAATACAACTACAATCTGTTTTTGTTTGCTTATTTGTTTGTTAACCTAATTTAGTTAAAGTAAAAAAATGCTCTCATTTAATTGGTCCAATACATAATCTATCATAAAAAACAGTGACATTCTATTTCTGACAGAACTCAAGTTTTTCTTCGAGGGGTGTTGACCTGGTCCAATGATGTGTGTCTGTCTGTGCGTGTGGGAGGTGAACATGGGTTTGAGGCAGACAGTTTACTCAAACTATTGTGAAAACACGATTTCCTGGAGGATCTGTGTAATTATTCAAAATGTATGCAATGATGTTATTTCAAAATCAGATTATTTGAGGTCTACAAGTAATGCTGATCCTGTGCAAAGAGGGCTTAAGTGTGAGTATTTTTTTGGATATGTGGCTCTGCTCTCTGTAGTGTTTGTCTTTGAAACCTGACAAAAGATGATACAAAAATATTTGTTTAACTGCTCCTTGCAAAGCTGGGAAGGGCCTCGTATTGGTCACTGCTTGACGCTTCCACATAGAAATGGCTACTTGTTAAGAGCACTGAACTCATATGGCCATTACTGCTAATTTGCACTTGTAGATGCAAATCATGAAGAAACCTTTAAGCAGCCACTTTATCAGAGCTGAAAAAAACACCACTAACAGAATCCTCAGTAACTGTGGAGCAAAACAAGATGAAATTCCACAACTATTAAAGCTCACCTCGGCACACTTTTCAAATACAAGTTTGAGCCTTCCAGCTCTGACGAGATACAATTTGAGTTTGAAAAGACCTCAAATTATTCTAAGCCAGGTACAAGAATTTAATTTCCTTTGATTACATTTGATGTATCTCGAGAACACATTTCAAGAGATTTTCAAAAAGCGCTTATTAATTCAGCAGTCATTCAAATGATATCCTATACAGGTAACTCGGGTTAATTGAAGCTCCGCTACCTTGAAACTGTCTCTCAAATCTTACCTCCCTCTTTTTTCCTCCACAACCTCTTGACATAAATCATCCACAGCTTTGTTAGACTTGAATCAAACTGACACATTTTCAGACTTATTAAAAGTGCACAAAGTAAAGGAATAAAAAGGGATAAGGCGAGGAAAAAAGAAACAACAAAGCCAAAATATGGTGCATAATTACGTCTACCCTCTCCTTCGCTCTCGCTCTCTACCGCCTTTTTCCTGTCCATCTTTGCTTGTGTGTGACGGCTGGCTTTCTGAGTGGCATTAGGAGGCTAAATTAGCCCGTTTCAGGCAGGGGAGCGTCTGTGTTTGGTGTCAGATAATGTGCGCTGAGGAGTCCGAGGAGAGAGTGATTAAAGCCAAGCCACTGATAATTATGTCAGACTCCACGGTTGTCCTAAACCTCCTCGGCTAGTTGAAAGAGAAATCTCTCTGATGAGCAAAACAGGAGGAGGAAGAGTGAGAGTGAGAGTGGGAGTAAAAGTGAAGAGGTGAAGGGGCTTTTTGAAGATACTTCTCCCATTACTGTTGTGGACCCTTCTGCCCCGACCAATTTAAGGAGGCTCACAGCTTACTTTTCAGTGTAGTTGAGACATTTCGTGAGGTTGAGCTGGGTTGAGATACTGGGCCAAATGCTCAGAGATGACAGTTGGTGCTTTATAGAATAGAAATAACAATAACCATGTGTGGATTTTCTTATAACCAACCATCCTAACCCTTCAGCAACAGTGGTCCACTGCTGCATGACTTCTTCTTTTATTATTTTTTCAGTTATTTCATAACCTGAAGATTCATGACAGCTTTAAAAGGGCTTCGTCTATCAATGTATTATATCAGCCAGGGGTAGGTTGTTGAAAAACAGCAATAATTTCTCGTAATACAAATCTGGTGGCAAAGACTTCTTAAAAGAATTTGTAAGAAAACCCACTCCTGAAATATGACCTTATCTGAGGTCAGGTGGGAGCACATGCCATTTCACAATTTAATTCCAGCAAAGTTTGCCCCATTTCATTTGTATAGGTGTTGTTGTGGGATGAAATTTAAAGACATAGGGCTGAAAATCCTATGCCACATGACTCAGGAGGCAAGGAGCTGCAACCCCTCTCAGCTGCTAGCAACTGCCAAAACTGGCAGCTGTGCCTCAGGAGGTCAGCCAGCTCCTCCCCAGCTACCAAACCAACCTTCAAGCATGGTTCAATCGAGATTTCAACTGGTCAGACACTGTTGTCTTAACATTCTGTAAGCTCTGTACTTATCAACAGGCCACAATCACACTGAACTCAAATATGCCGTAACCTTTGTGCACACACTCATTTTTTTGCTGAAAGAACTGTCATAATGTGCAATATTCAAAGCCCTTGTCAAGACATTATATAACAAGCAAAGAAAAGGCCACATGGTACAGAAACCGGTAAAAAACAAAACAAAACAAACAAAAAAAAATCCTTGTATTGACTTTCAGTGGCTGGGAGTTGGCTGGTTACTGGATGGAACTCATCTGCCATTTGGCTGGGAGGGGAAAATCGAAGCGCCTGCTTCTGTACATACATAGTTTTCTATGCTTACTTATTATTCAGCTATAATTATTTAATTTTGTACATATTCATTTCTTCTGTTGAATATTCTCATTGATATTCATTGCCATGCACGGCATGCCACACATAATTCTTGAAACTCTGCTCTTACTTCTTGAATGCAAGTTGGTTTTAGTTTTTGTAAGTCTGCATGTCTTGCTCTTCAGGGTGAAGATTTTCACAATTTCATTGTACTGTGGTGTAATAATAATAATAATAATAACAATAATAATAATATCTTGAATTTATATAGAAAACCCAAGGACGCTCTACAGAACACACAGATATGGACAAACTATGTGTTGGGGCGGGGAGGTAGGATGAGTGTGAGGGGTGGTTTAGTGAAGACTGTATGCTGTGGTAAACAGGTACAGGTAATGACAATCTATTCTATTCTATTCTATTCTATCCTATTCTATTCTATATATCTATTCTGAGTATTTCAGAAACTGCTGATCTGCTCATATTTTCAAGCACAACCAACTCGTGCCCCTGGTTTATAGAGAATGGTCCTAAGAGAGCAAGCATGGTTGTGGTGGCTATCTGGGATACTATCAGAAAGAAAGGACAATGAACCTGCAATTCAGACTGGCTCAACAAAACTGGACTTTAGAAGACTAGAAAAATGTTGCCTGGCCTGATGAGTCTCCATCCCGCAGTAGGTAGCTTTTCTAAGGTACATCAATGTTTGATGTGTGGTTGAAAAGTATGAATTGCAGTCTACAAAAATTTCACAAATCACATTTTAATGACAAGGCTTTAAATACTGTCATAAGTTTTTTTGTTTTTCTTTAATGTGTTGGTTCTCCTCTAATGGCGCTGGCACTTTAACAAAAATTAACAAATCTAAAATGGAAAAAAGAGAGAACAATAAAAGGTTTGAATTGACTTTGAATTGATTTCACTTGCCTTTTTTCTAAGCTTCTACAAAAAAATACAAAAATAATCATACACAACCATACAATAAACCAAAATGAGCCCAAAAATGAATTAAAATGACCACAAAAGAGTACAAGAAAGAGTCATTCCTTAGATTTTTTTTTTGCAATTATTGCATGCAACTCTTTGGAAAAAAAAGAGAAAAATAATACAAATATTTTTTTCTTTGCAAGAAACAGTGAGAAAATGTCAAGTTGTATGACAAAATTGGTGAATTATTCTTAGATTCCTTTTTAGTATTTTTCAACAAAATAATTGTCAATGGAAAAATTTGGTGAATCCTATTCTACACAAATTTGGAAATATTTGGGCATCAAAACATGTGCCACAGATTAATGAAAAATAGCCAGAGAAACAATGGAAAAGTTACACTATTAAGCAACTTATTCCACTTAAAACAGTGAAGGATAATTGATCATAAACTGCTGCCTTTTTTCACCAGCGTATCACATCGTCTCTGGGGTAAAGTATTCCAATCATTATGACCAGTGTGAAGTGTATGATTGCAGGACTTGGCAGGGGATGAAATCCCATGCAGAGGTTAAGCCTGTGTGCAATGCTAAATGACAGAGCATATATTAATATGAAATCCATCCAATTATCTCTAATGGAGCTCTCTGGCGTAATACTGTACCCAGTTATTTCAGCTCCATGAGCAGACCTTCAATAGCTCTGACTCGGAGACTGTTTCTTTCTCTCTGCGCCCTCATCTGCATGTTCTTTTCCTTGAAACAACTCAGCGAGGGCATTAACATGGACTTGATCCTGGTTATGAGCTTCATCACTGACTTCACTACATACAGCATATTACATTTACACGCACCTGGAGAAACCTGGTCTTTAAAAAAATGAATTTACAATCAAAAGTATTATAGATTATTGATGTTGTATGGCCTCTTTTCCACTGAGTACTCAGATTTGGTTCAGTTCAGTTCAGTATGGTTTGAAGCAGTAAGCTGTAAGGCAGGCTAAAAATCCAACACTGAATGCCTGTGACCTTCAATCCCTCAGGCAGCACTGCATTAAAAACCAACATCATCCTGTAAAGGATATTGCCACAAGGGGAAGTCTTTGTTAGTTATCACAGTTACCATCTGTGATGGTATGGGGGTGCTCATGGCATGGGTATCTAGTACATTTGCGAAGGCACCGTTAATGCTTGACAATTCAACTTTAAAATAACTGTTTCAGAACATTAAAACCTATTAAAGGAATATGCCAACTTTTGCTTCAGTCCCTAGTCTATGACCGTGGAACTGCTTGTTGACCTACTTACAAGCAGTTCCACGGTGTTTGTGCATGTGCCCTGCAATTTAGTTTTGGGTGTATTTCTTTCATAAATTACATGAATGCTAATCTTAGTCTAACAATAGACAACGTAACATAAAGCTGTAAAAAAACGAGTCACAACAAGCACACAGGATGGTTTAGAGTTGCTAAAGAGTTTATCTGATGACTGTAGGCAGAGGCAGGCTAACACTACCCACTGACTCCCAGTGTTTGAGCTAAACTAATTAGCAGTGGGCAAGCTCTACCCATCTATTCCTTGTTATTGCACGCACAGTCAAAAGAATGGTGTCTATCTGCTTGTCATGGATTCAGGAGTGAGTCAAGACATGAAAACAACAAAATAAAATGTTGGCGTAACCCTTTTACACAGTTCGTCTCTACATCTACAAGTTCAAGTTAAAACTAAACCATGCAAAGGGAAAGCCATTCATCAACAACACTCAGAAACACTGCTGGCTTCTCTGAGCCTGAGCTCATCTGAGATGGACTGACGCAAAGTGGGAAAGTCTGCTGCGGTCTGATTCCACATTTCAAACTGTTTTTAGGAGATCATGGACGTTGTGTCCTCCAAGCTAAAGAGGAAAAGGACCATCCAGATTGTTATGAGCGCCAAGTTCAAAAGCCAGCATCTGTGATGGTATGGGGGTGGGTTAGTGCCCATGGCATGGGTAACTAGCACATCTGTGAAGGCACCATTAATGCTTGAAAATTCAATTTTAGACTAATGATTGTTACAGGACATTAAAACCTCTCAAGTGTTTTTTTTTTCACTAAAAACCTTTATCGAAAAATCCCACAGACTTTAAGACGATAAAATCAGAGGTGCTTAAATGCTAATTCATTTTGATATTTAAAGAGTAATTACTTCACCACTCCATTACAAGATGTGCACAAATTTGATTTTAAATCCGGACCGACATTGTAAAGGACCCCCACCCCCTCGGCCCCCCACCCCCTTGTTGTATTGTTTCTGTAGCGTATGTCAAGATCTGTTGTGAGAGAGCCACTTAATGAAGCTGTACTGTACCTGAATTTATCTGCTGCCGCCTCTACATAGACCGAGAGAGGAGGAACCAATTAATAGAACGTAAGAGGACCCGGTGATTTATAATTAACAAGCATGCGGGTTATAGTAAACATAACACTCGATGTAATAGCCCAGGAGAGAGATGGGAAGTGGAGAAAGAACCGAGGAGGAGGAGGAGAGGGAGGAGGAAAAACTGAGAGTTGATTTGTCCCTTGGTGGATGAGCGGAGTCCTTGTGGCTGACGGGAGCTGTCTAAAGCGGCTAAATGAATAATCATCTGTGAGTTAGACTGGAGACAAACGCTTAACGAGGATGATGTGAACCTCGCTGACATGAGGGGGCCGAGAGAGAGCAACTGACAGAGAGAAAGATGGCAGCAAGCAAACAGACTCGCCTCTGAAATGAATGGCGGGCCCATTATAATAGCAATGAAGTTGCTTTACTCAACAGGCCGTAGCCAGCCTCCCCTGTAAGGTTGAGTAGTTGTTTGTCAGGATTTCAAAAAGGCCAATGAATCCCCCACTCATTTCAAGCGGTTTGCTGCCGGTGCATGACGGGGAACAAAAGAGAATTTGCAGAAAGCAAATGTAAGTCTGACATTTCTGACAGATGAGAAGGGATCTTATGGCAAACATTTATAAAACATCTTTACCCCCAAACTTCAGCTGTTTTGGGGGCATTCACATGGATCACAAGACTAAACTACAATGACACAAACTCAGACTTATCTCACAGGCCTGATCAGGTGTCATTCTACTTCTTCCACATGAGCCATAAGGAGCTAAAGCCTGGCACATGTTGAGGTTTTTAAAATCTGAACCAATTTTGAAACTACGAGACTGCACAAAAAATATGTATTAAAAGCTTTGTTCTTATGGAGCCTCTTTATGATAGCATGAAGCACATTATCTACAGTGTGGTGTCTGGTTTGGGGCATATTGATCTGTACATTGTTAATTAGAGAAGGCATGTTCTCAGCGCAAGCAGATTGGATTATGTGCCTTGATTATACATGGGTGTGTTTTGGGTATAACTTAGATCAAATCAATCTGAGTGTCAGCACTCATTCATCTTATATCCGTCCACATGAAGACGAAGTTTTTGTATTCTCTGTAAAGACAGAATTGTTTCAGTAAATGCGTCCATCCACATAAAAACACCAGAAAGCTGTCGTATATATATACTGCAGACATGCACCAAAACCAGAGAAGAAGACATGGAGCATGCACATACAGTACATCATTAGAACTGACAACAAACTGGTGTTTGCTTCTCCATGTTTACTTGTTGCTCATAGAGGAGAAGAACATTTTTCTGTTAAAGCCAAAACAAGCTCCAGAGCTTCTGCAGCACATTGTTTCTGTTGTTGTCAGGGTTTACCTATATATGGTTTAAGGGAGAGGTGGTGCTATGATGTCATTGTGTCTAGAGCTATCCGTATTCATTGTACACATGAAAACCCATGGCTGGTGTTTCTGGATGTATCCACTCATGGACCAATTTTCAAAAATGTGCATTTTCAGGCACATGAAACATCATATCTGTGTGGACGAAACGCCTACACAATTAACAACTTGTGCGGGTGTGCCTGAATTTGTCTCTATGTGGACAGCCCCTCAGTGTGTGCAGGCTGGAGTGTAGAGAGTAAAAAGAAGTAGAACTATTGTTACTTGACAGAAGTTGTACTCATGTACAAGTATAAGCACTACATTAAACATTGATTAAGAGCAAGTAAAAAGTAGCACAGTTGAAGTTCTTACGTACTCAGTCAAGACTTTGTAGTTACTCCTCACCCCCATGTCGATTTTTACCACATCAACATCCATGCATTTGAGTAGACAAAGTTTACACTGTAAAATAACACTGCTTTTGTTTGTCTATATGAAAACATCTCTAAAAGATGCAGCTAGATATTTTCATCCTCATTTTCTGTCTCTCTAGCTAGCACTATCTTCTGTCCTCTCCATTGCCCACTCCTTCCTTGATACATACCTGCAAAATAAAAAATATCATTTTTTTGTAGTTCCAGTCTGTTGATCATTTTTAAAGCAAATCCAAAATTTACTCAGTACTTCATGGGTTTAAAAATGTGCTTCAGAACTTTACAAAAAAGTACAAAAAAAACCCCTACTTAACTACAGTATCCTGAGTATTTGTATTAAGTTACTTTCACCACTGGGAGTCTGGAGTTTTGCTATTTACACAGTGGGTTTGCTCAGATTCAAGTGCTTTTGTTCACTGAAGCATCGAGAGCATAAGAAATGGTCCAAAAGATGAGTCAGACACTTCCACACAAACCTCACATCACAGCATAATCTGGTAAGATTATCTTTAGGACCATTAGATAATCTGGCCTTTGCTGACTTTTGTTAAAAGAGGGAATTCAGGCCAAAAGATGGGTCATCTGGTGTGCGCCCTGCTTCAGCTGGTGTTGATTTAGGAATGGGAAGCTAAGCTGCATCCCTGAAACACTGCAAAGTGTCTAACATCTGCCCTCACGATAGTCTAAAAACACATCTCTTTTATCTGTCTATTTTATTTATAGATAGATTGATAATGGATAAATCGAGCTCTGCTAATATTGATGCTTTTGTGGACATAGCACAACTGATCACCAGCCAAGTCAAGGTGCTCCTGGAAATTTTTTTATACAACTATTTGAAATCAAACTTAATAAATAAAAGAACAAAAGCATTTTTTTTCTTGTTGTTATTTGTTTGTTTGTTTTCATTGGTGTTTTAAATTTTTTGACAAATTATATTACAACTTTAGGCCTTCTAAACATTTTAAGTAAGCTTATACTACTTTTTAGAATCAGACATGCTTCTTGATTTTTTTTTTTTTAAACAGAAATCTCTTTCAGCAATGATAAGGCAGGATAAAAATAATTAAGACTATTTTTATGAAAAAACAAAAGTATTTTCAGAAACTCCAATTCAAATAAAGCTGGGACTTTTAATGGATATAAATAAAACAGAATATAACGATTTGCAATTCATTTTCAACCTATATTCAACTGAACACGCTAAAAAGACAAGATATATAATGTTCCAACTGATTATCTAACTAATTGTTTTTTGCAAAGGTTTACTCATTTTGAATTTGATACCTGACCAAATAGTCTAGAGGTTTAAGAACAACGCTTCACAATATACAGTTGCAAGGAATTTATGGATTTCATCATCTACAGTCCATAAAATATTCAAAAGATTCAAGTAATCTGGAGAAATCCTTAAGCAAGGCTTAAAATCAATACTGAATTTCTGTGACCTTCAGTCTCACAGATGGCACTGGTTTAAAAAGAAACAATTATGTACAGGATCAATCAATCAATCAATCAGTCTTTATTTTTCTAGTGCCAATTCATAACAAGTGTTATCTCAAGACACTTTACAATAGAGCAGGCTGAAGACAAACTCACACATATACAAATATATACATCCAACACCCAACATGAATCCAATAGCCAATCAGGAATCCCTCATCATGGCGGCAAGAAAAAACCTTCTGTTAATAGGAAGTGGGCTCAGGAACACTTCAGAACACTATAAGATTTTTCTTCATTCTGCTCCTTTTCATTCACATGGTTGATATTTTTCTTTGTTTGTATTGAATGTTTTATATACTAACAGAATGAAATAAAGTCCTAACTAAAACCATTGTTAGTTCACACAGTTAGTCACGACATCAAGAAGGGCAACTTAAAACCCTATCATGCAAAGTGAAAGACACAGATAAACTACCCCCAGAAACACTGCTGGCTTCTCTGGGCCTGAGCTCATCTGAGATGGACTGACGCAAAGTGGAAAATGTGCTATGATCTGACAAGTCCCCATTTCAAAGGGTTTTTGGAAATCGTGAATGTCGTTTCCTCTGGGCTCAAGAGGAAAAGGACCATGTGGATTATTGTCAAAGCAAAGTTCAGAAGTTGGGGTGTTTTACACAATATCCCAACTTCATTGGATTTTCAAGTTATTTAGCAGTAACTTTTTAATGACTCATCCAGTTTGAGCTAAATTACAACAAAAAAAGGGGTGAACAAAATCTGTCCTGCAGGGTTCCCACGGTAACATCCAATATTTGAGTGCTGATTGGCCATCTGGTATTGTTTTATGTCACTTCCTATTAAGCTCATTGATTCTCCCTCCCTGTCTGTGGCATGTGGTTGATCATGGAGGATCAGTGTATGTGCCTGTAATATGAACATGGTACAATGCTATGATTATAGTACATGATGGTCTCTGTCTGCGTGTTCACTGATGCGGGCCCTCCAGCTATGCTTACGCTGACTCTGGCTGTGATTAGGCTGTTTATGTAAAGGTTGGGCTAAAAGAGGTGGATGATGGTCTTAATATGGAAATACATGATGCTATAGGGTCACAGTAAAGGACAGCATGGCAGGATATACAGACCTGTATTTACCAAACCTTTAAAATGTTGAGACATGAATGTGAGACGTACAAAGTGACCAGAGTCAAATTTCTTACCCTCATCCAACTGGTTGACAAGTTGCTGCTGAATAGGGACACATATTTACCTTGTTTCAGCTGAAATGTGTGACCACATCCGCAATATATGTCAGACAAAATAGATGCAATTTATTTACTCTTCCTGTTCTTACTTTTCAAAGTAAAAGCCTGCTTTTGCCTGAGGAGAGTACAAAATGCTTTTATTCTGAAGTTCTCTAGGTTGTTACCATAGGCATTAACTTGCTGGTGTGGAGCTTTACTGTTGCTCTTCCTAGACCTAATTTTTCCTGCTTTACTGTTAAAATACCTTTCAAAAATTTCCTGTAATTAATCGTTGACATTTAAAGCCAAGAAAACAAAAGTATTGTCCATTGTGGTCCTACTCAGGAAAAACTCATGGAGAGCCAAACTCCTTCATGGAAATCATGGACATTGCCCCCACATCAGGTGTCATGCACCCAGTGTGACTGAGCTGTTGCTTAGTGCTGAAAGCAAGTGATGTGGCACTCTGTGAATAAGATGACACTATTTTCCCTTTTTTACTGAAAAGGGCAATGGATCAAGAGAAAATTCCATTTTGTCCAGAAAAACTGACTAACAGCAGGCAAGATTTATTTTTGGGTGAAACAAGTGTTTGAGTAAATGTATTTTACTGGATAAAAATTGATGTATGTGTTTTTTTTTTCAAAATGATATCTTGCCAATAAATGATCAGTAGAACAGTTAAAGACATTCATTAATTCATTTACTATAATGCTTATCCCTTTTGGAGCTGCGGGGGGGGGAGCTGGAGCATATCCCAGCTGTCATTGGGCGAGAGGCGGGGTACACCCTGAACCAGTCGCCAGCCAATCACAGGGCCACATGGAGAGACAAACAACCATTCACACTCACAATTACACCTAAGGGCAATTTGGAGTCACCAATCAACCTAATGAGCATGTTTTTGGTCTGTACAAGGAAGCAGGAGTGCCCAGAGAGAACCCACGCATGTACAAGAAGAACATGCAAACTTCTGGGAATTGAAATGGCGACGTTCTTGCTGTGAGGCACGTGCACTACCTGCTGCACCACCGGGCCACCCTAGTTAAAGATATAATAATATGAACTAAAATACAGCAAATTTACTGTAATTTAAACTGTATTGAATAGTTGTAGAATAAAATATGGTAATGATATAAATGAATAAAAATACAGTAGTAAAACTATCACGGAAAATACAGTAATAATTCTGTACATTAAAGTAGAGTAATGTAATGACATTTACAGGAACTTACTGGCATCTTGTTGCCAGTAAGTTGCTGTATAATTTGCAGCAATCTTTTCACAGTGAGTGAATTAGTGTGAGTGGGTAGATGTGACCTGTGATGGAAAGTGCTTTGAGTAGTCAAAGAGACCAGATCCACTAAATCCACTTTGAGCTAAATTATGTGTAAGAAACACTTCTGCAGTTAATACTGTGATATGTTGCCTCTATGGGACATGATCACTGCGAATGAGAGCTAAAATCTGTCCTTCAGTGAAGTACGTGTCACTGACTGCTACACCAAAACTTCAGATTTGGATTCTCAATAAATCAATGCTTAAATTTTCCTAAATCCTTGGTGTAAATTCTGAACTATCAGAAACAAGGATAAAGAATGTCTTTCTTTGGAGGGTTTTTGAACATCTCCTTCCTCTCCAAGACACAAAGGACACATCAACAAACCCACCCAGCCTCCCTGAGAGGTGTTGCAGTCAGACAGTCCAGTGATGTGTGCTCCTCTGTCAGACTCAGGAATATGATCCACCCGTCTACCTCCTGCCCTCACTTCCTCCCCTGTTCCCTTCTGGGGCTCATTTATTTACATTAGCAGCAGGCAGAAAGGCATCAGAGGAAGTTTTAAAGTAGAGCCACAATGGCCGATTTAAGCCGCCACCCAAAAGCCCGATATTTTTTTTTTCTTTGGGCTAAGAGGATTTGTGTCTGGTCCATGTATCAGGCCTCTCTCTCTCTCTCCGTCTCTCCCTCTCAGTGGGACAAAGTCACCCCTCACACTCGCGCTGACTAAAAGTAACGTTTGCCACTAGCTTCCTGGCTAATGACATTTATCCTTATGGAAATGGCGGAGGAGGAGACGGCTTTAGATGCAGATTTGGACACACATATACACCTGAGACAGGCAGGCCTAAACCGGCCGGCTACTTTCATGGCATGCATGCTCAATGATTCACACACTCGCACACACAAACACACCTCCCTCGCAGAGTCTTATCCCCTAACTGGCCACCAGTCAAAATAAGCCTTATTCTCAGGGGTTTATATTTTCTCCTGGCCGGGCTTGGCTAGGCACGCTCCGTTAAGATGGCAGCCAAACAATCTCTCCTCTCCTCTCATTTCCACCATTTCTTCCTTTCTAATGCTAATGCCTGGATGGATATATCCCCTTTTCCACTGGCATGCAAGAGGGCCAAATTTCTGATTAACTCCTGCGACAAAGTTTCATTGCATCTGGGTCAAAAGCTGCTTCAGAAGGAGGAGAAAGGATGTCAGTGTTTGTGTCTGAACTATTCCTGTGGTGTTTATAAAACAGGTAATGAAGTGCAGGGCAGGTCTGTACTACTTTTGAATGGAAGAGAGGCCAGTAAAGGTTTTGTGGTTAATTTTAACACAAAACAGAGTCAGAGTGGCAGTGGAGAGATGTGTTTGAAGCATCAATGCTGAAGAATTATTTTCAGAAATGAGGCTTGAATCAGTCTCACTGTTATAATTGCATTTGTGTTCACCAGGAACGTCCAAACTATGGCCCGTGACTTAACTCCACTGATAGTTGATCTGCAACAAGTTCCAAAAGTTAATGGGAATATGGTCCATACTAGAACTTGAAACTTGTGCCTGACTGATTAGTAAAGACAAACTGGTTACAGCTTTACACTTCTTCCACTTTTGCTAAAAAACAAAATGAAACTCTCTCAACCAAACTCTGACCCAAATGGTTAGTTGCCTTAACTCATTTACTGAATACAGCATTTAGTCTCTGCTGCACTGAGGGGCCAACCCAGTGGTAGCCTTGACTGACCAGAGCTGCCTTATCCAGCCATTAATGACAAATCATGATGTAGGCTTTTTTTCTCCCAGCATTTTTCATGATTAAACTTACCTTAATCTTTATTGAATTCGTTTTACTAACTCCAATATACTCTAACGGTGTAACAACGTGGCACAGTCACCTGAGTTTTCTGTATGTGGCCCTCTGCGTAAAAACCTTTGGAGACCCCCCTTGACTGGTCTAAGAGGGTAACTGTACCTCTGTCAAGTCCCCCCCTCAATAGAAAATGACCCTTTTGTCAAGCCCTGTTGTCTTTGTTTGTTCTTATGTGCTTAGATAATGAACACAAAAAAACACAAATGAACACAAAATTACCAAAAGCTGTATTCACCGCAACAACTTCTCACTCATCCACTCATGTAAATAATATGATCATAGTAGATTTAAATGTCAGCTTCATTTATTGAAATGATGTCTCATATTTGCCATATAAACAGGAAATTTACATACATTATGAATATTTAAAATCAGAATTCACTTGGTCAGAATTACAAATAAAACACTCAGAATTTTGAGATTAAAGTCAAACTTCTGAGAAAAAAGATCGAATTCTGGGACAGTCCGATTTTCTCACTTTGATTCAGGATTCTGACTTTTCACTGATTTTCTTCACAGAAGTCTGATTTTGATCTAAGAATTTAATCTCAGAATTTTGAGTATAAGTAAGAAAACCACCTCTTTTTCCCAGAATTCAAAGGTTTTCCTCAGGATTGTGACTTTAATCTCAGAATGTAATTCCAAGGTCAGACTTCAATCACAGAAACCCATTTTAAATCTCAGCATTGTCACTTTAATTCGCAATTTTGACTTTAATCTCAAAATTACATGTGAGATTACTGATTTAAATCTTTGAATTTCTATGTTTTTCTAAGAATTCTGACTTTTATCCAACAATTTTCAAACTTAATCCGAGAATTTTAGCTTTATTTTCAGAATTTAAACTTTAATTTTCAGAGGTCTCTCATAAATCTCAGATTTTAATCTCACAATTCTGACTTTAATCACAGAATTTTATCCTCAGATTGCTGACTAAAATCTTTCAATGTCAATTCAAAGTTGTTTTTTTTTTCTCAGAATTATGACTTTAACTTAAAAAATTCCAACTTGAATCCCAGAAATCTGACTTTAATCTCAGAATTTTGACCTTTTTTCTCAGACTGTAACCTCAAAATTCTGACTTTAATCCCAAAATATCATCTGTAATCTCCGAATTCTGACTTTATCTCAGATTTTAATCCCAGAACTCTTACTCTTATCTCAATATTCTGACTTAAACTCTTACTTTATCTCAGAATTCTGATTTTATCTCAGATTTTAATCCTAAAACTTTGACTTTAATCTCAAAATTCTGACTTCAAACTCTGACTTTAATCCCAAAATTCTGACTTGAATCTCAGATTTCAATCCAAGAAGTTTGTCTTCAATCTCAGAATTTCAACTTTTTTTCTCAGATTTAAAAACATATCTTAATCTGTTCTTTTTCAGCGGCTGTAATCATCTTCTGTACTCCTCATCCTCTCTGCAGAGTTAATTTTGTCCCACAGAACGTCTTCGTGCGTGTTTGTGTGTGTGACTTCTTGCAGATTTCCCTCTTCAATCTTTTTTGGTTTCTCTTTGCACTTTTACCTCCCCTCTCTCTCCTCCTCTGTCTGTCTGAGATGAAGACATACAAGGACACTCCCTGGAGGCTGCAGTGTGGCAGCGTAATAAAGAATCTGGGGGTCAAACGTGCATCGAAATCCTTCACCCCTCACACACACACTCACACACACCCTCACAAACACAGACAGGTCAAACGTACAGCACCAGAGCTGGTTACATAAACCAGATGGTCGCGGCTGCCAAGAAGCAGCAACGACATCTGAGGTTGTGTGTGTTCGTGTGAGTGGGTGTGTGTGTGTGTGTGTGCTGTTCCCCCTATTCCTGCAAAACCCACCGGGGACCTTGTTTGTTGTCTTCAGCCCACAAGGGAAACACTGTCAGCTTTACAAGCGAGCACACACACACTCTGGAGGACTGTCTTCCAAACAAGGTGTGTGTGTTGGTGTGTGGACTGAACTTGCCCACCTTTGCATGTGTTTGTGAGCACTTTCTGTCTCTGAGAGCAGTATGATGTGAAATAAAGGACTTTGTAAACCAGCACACACAATCTCTAGACCTGCCACAGACTGGTACTGTATCACTGATAGGTCACACACACATAGGGCCCTATTTTGATGGTGAGAAGCATGTTATTTAAAGCTTGTAGCAGTTAGGGGCATGTCGGCTTCGTACTGTATTTTGCTATTTTATGGATGCATGTTCTCCACACAAAGCCAGGCACAGGGTGCAAAAAAGGATGGATTATATGCTTTGATTATACATGGATGTGTTTGGGGCGTAACATAGATCAAACCAATCAGGACGTCAGCTCTCATTCCCTTTAAAACAGCCAAGTGGCTGTGCTAACGCTACATACACAGCAGATTTAGTTTGGTTTGAATTTCAGCTGGACTGTTTAATTACTCTCCATTTTTGGTGCCACTATACTCAAAGAACACAGTGTTGCATGAAATATGTTAATGCTCAGATATAAGTGTGTCTTTTTTCTTTGAAGCATCAAGAGCATAAGAAATGATCCAAAAACAAAGCCAGAAACCTCATTTATTATGAAAATGTCCTTGCTAAAATTATTAGGACAGGACAAGACTTCTATGATATATGATAGACTTGTTTTTTGTGCATAAAATACCTTTCAGCAAGTCATTTTATAATTTTCCTGCTGGAATCCTTGCTTCTTTTATCTATTGAGTGCTCAAAACACACCGGACAGTCTGTTTTATTGTCTGTGAGTATAATTATTGGTACAATTCATTGGTCTGTGTACAAATATAATAAATGGCCCTCCGTGTTTAGAGAAAATCTTGATCCTGTGTGTGCTCTCTCTTGTTTCTGGAAGTATTACATGTGCTGGAGCGCACAGGAACCAAGGTGTCACACTGTCTCTCAGCTCTCCGTCCTGTTCTGAACTTTACATAGCATTTTTCAACAAATGCTTTGGTATGTAATGGTAGAGGTGTGCTGTTGTCCATCTAATGTGAGTGAATCAAGCTCAGTAAAGTGTGTGATTTGGTCTCCTGGATGTGTGCCAAACTCTTAAAATGGCAAAAACATGGTGTATAAATGACATGTGTCCGGAGTAAATTAGCAATGACACCTGCACTTTACACCAAAATACTTTGAAATCCAATTTTCTCCCCAAGGGCTTTTATCCAAAATTAAATTTGTTTTATCTTTTAATAATTTGTTTTTTAACATGTTTGTGTTTCCTCACGTTTGGACTTCTGGAGTAAATCAGGCCTCCATCACTTGTCTATAGTTAGTCCAAAATGCTGCTGGTTGTCTTTTAACAGATATTAAAAAAACAGGAACACATCAGCCCTTTCCTAGCCTCTCTCTATTGGCTCCCCGTTCATTGTCAACTCAATTTTAGGTTTTATTGTTCGATTTATAATCCTATAATGGATTTGCATCTCGATACATCTCTGATCTTTGAAAGTCTTCACACCGTTGAGACTTTTAAGGTCAGAGGACCAACTTCTTCTTGTGGTCACTAAGGCCAAGCTAAAAACTCAAGTTGATCAAACCTTCTCTGTCGTGGTCCCTAAATTCTGTCAAAAACCTTCCCCCTGAAATCAGAATATCCCCTAACTTACCTGCTTTTAAATCCCATCTAAAGACCTCAGAATGAGAGTTGTGTGGTCTTTTGTTTTTTGTGCTTTTTGTCCTCATGTTGTTGTTTTTTTTAATCTAATTTAAGCTCAGTGTTTTATAGGTCTCAATGTACTGTGTTGCTATCTTTTATTGTTTGGTTTGATCTCTGATTTATTTTATTCTATTTCATTCCTTTTATTTATTTACAGCATTTTGGTAAACTTCATTGTTTTTCGAAACTGTGCTATATATGTCAAGCAGATTGGAATTCAAAATCAAACATTCACTCAAAATCGATCCAACAGAGGGTCTGCAGATGCTCTGCTGCTCCTGAAGGCTTCTTTTGGGCTCTTTTTTTGTTTGACGTGAAGGTAATTTCTGTCCCCTGCATGCAAATCCTTGTCCTCACCCAGAGTCAGTTTGACATGCAAAATTTAGCACATATTCCTCTCCTGTGCATAACTACATCATTTTCTTTCTCTCCCTCTGTTCCTCACAGTTTATGGAGACATGCAGAGAATGAGCTGTGTCCCAGCAGAGACGCTTCTTACAACTGGGGGGACTCCCAAACCTAATATCCACATGACAGAGCCTCCTGCTGTAAAGGTGAGCCTCCATATGAAAATATACACTCTTCAATCACGGCTTTTATGAATATGATACAGAGAGGCAGAAAGAGAAAGCAGCTGTATATCACGAGGAGGGGTCACAGCACTTTATAGTTGCAGTGTAAATCTATTGAGGGTTATTTGGAGACTATATTTGGGCATTAAAATGAGGTTTGGTGATGTTATATGATGGAGAAGAGAATCTATTGGTGTCTGGGATGTCACTTTGTCTGGGATTTACATTTAAAGCTTCTGTTTATACGGCCTTTATTGTGCTGTGCTGAATCTGATCATCATATAAAAACAGTTACCCCTCTGCCTCCTGGCATGGCCGCCGCGTCTCAGTGTGCATTTGTGTGTATCCAAAAGACCCTGATGGGTGACGGCATCCCTCAGCATCGAAACATAGCCGCTGGGGATATGTGTGTGTGTGCACGCGCGAGTGTGTAAGCATGAATGGCAAGGATCCTTCACCCAGCCCTCCCTCCCCCCACACTCTCTACCTCCAACCACCATCTGTACACACACACACACACACATATACACTCATAAACACCAGAAAAGATGAATGTCAGGGTGTCACGCTGAGTGACTGCAACAAGCACGTCAATCTGTCTTGACAGATCCGGCTTATATCACAGCAAAGGAGGCTGTTAGTGCACACAGACATACAGGCACACACACACAGGTTTATAAAGACAACAGGGACATTAAGAAACATCAATTTTTAATGTGGGAAAGTCTGTGTTATTTGTACACAAAGATAGTGGCCCTATAACATCACCGTATAGACAGTGATGGTACCCACTACGATGGCTGTTCCATTGTTTATGGTGAATTTAGATCAATCTCGCTGTCATATTAGAGTTTAATTACATGTATGTGATTAAATTACTTGTATATCACACTTTGATTGAGTGCCCCTGATATGATTGTACTGATCCTATTCATTTTATGTTAGCATACCAGTAATAGAAAAGAAGCTTATTTCATTTAAGAGACTTTATTATTTGGGTATCATTTTGTAATTTGTCTGTTTACTTGATGATACATTTGACATTATTACAATGATTTGGCTTTGAGGACTTTAATTATTTAAAACTTTCCTCCAAATTGTTAGCCAAAGGTTTAATATAGTGCAATAAAACATACTTCAAACAGCAAAATTAACATTAAATTCAGTAATTAGCAGGAGTGGTGCAGGGATTGTGAATTTTTTTAGGCTGACGCATAAGTTAGAGTCACGCTGGTTCCTTCCACTACTGAAAGCCTGTGGGATTTTTTTCCTTTATATTTGATCATTACTGATGATAAACTCTGTAGAGAACAAAAAAAAAAAAGAAACTAATATGTTATATTCTTTGTGATAATCTCAACTAACAAAGTTTTCACCACTGTTTAAGCTTAAATGTAATCAGCAAGTGCAAAAAGCTGTGATTAAGCTACTATGGAACTACAACATGGCGGTTTGACTTAAAGGTCCCATGAGCTGGTGTACTTGACTGTTTATATCACGTCCTGGGTGTGAGGATGCATGCATTTCCCCACACTAGGAGTTAATCAGGCTGAGGTGTGTGGTCTGCTGTGCACAGTGGCGTTGGATCAGAGTGAGGTGTGTGCCGGTGGATGGTCTTGATTTAGACCAGGTGTGAGGGACTGATACATACTTCTGGGCTGCAGTGCTCTGTTCAGACTCATTGTTCCATTAGCGGAGATAATGAGTGCATCTCTCAGTCTCTTATTGTGGAAATGAATGTAAAAAAGTAAGTTTAAGCACTTTTACACTCGTGTCTTAGGTTACACAAATATCCTGAAGAAAGCATTCAAAGAGGTGGTCATTTAGAACCAGCCTTTTTAGACCGCTTTGTGCCTTAGCCCAGTGGTCTTTATTTATTTAGGAGTTGGCACTTATCCAAAACCGTTATTCTTAATCCAAAATAATTTATGGCTTGGGGACTTGGATCTGCTAAATGCTAACTCGCGTCATTCCTGCACTGCTCTATTAGCAACCATAGTTGCATGGTGATGCAGTGGGTGGCATTGTTACCTCACAGCAAAAAGATTGTTGGTTTGCATCTTAATCAGGGCCTTTCTTTGTGAAGTTTTTGTGTTGGGTTTTCTTGGGGTGGTACAGTTTTCCCACAGATCAAAACTATGTTTGTTAGGCTGGTTAATGGCTCTGATGGTGCTTTTCAACTATGCGGCATCAGCTCCACTCGACTCAACTTCACTTGGTTGTTTAGGTTTTCCAGTAGAGATCATGTCTAGCATCTGGCCTATTTTTTTTTTTTTTTTTTTTGTATCACCTCCAGCAGGGTTGAGCCAAAAATAAGTGTGATGTGGAGACACTACTGACCAAAGAATGTTCAGAGTGCAGCCACGAGTCGTGTATATCTAATACGGAAATGAAAGTCGTTGTTGTTGTTGTCACTGTTGATATCAATTAGGGGTGTACAAAAACATTGAAGTATATTGATACATCAATTGGCTGATCAGTTATCCAATCAGATCGATTGAAAGTCAAAATATTTTCGCCAAGCAGTGCATTGTTTCCTGGGATTTCTGGGCTCACAGAAGCCTTAGCATCTTAGCTTCAGGGAGGCCAAAGAGGCCTTCTCTCATGGCCGTGTGGCAACAGTTTGGACTCAAAAAACAGTAACAAAGGATTGCTCAGCTTTCATATGTGGACCCCGTTTTCTGTTTTAACCATTTACGACCATACGAAAGTTACACTCACCTTGTACCCACTCGCTGTTTGAAAATTACTGATAGTGGTGTAGTATAGCTAGATACAGACTCTGTAGGTGAACAGAAAGAGAAAAACCTGCGGTCAGCTGCTGCTACTTGGATGTTTGGAGTATATTTTTTATAAACTTGAGCTCTATGGAGGACAGAAGCTCTCTGGACACCCCTTCCCCTCCACTTATGAAGCCACTCAGTGTCGATAAAAACACTGCCCACACCCCTGTAAAAGCAAGATAACAGAAAGAAAATCAAAATATTAATTTAATCAAACGTGTTGAAATGTCACACAAAGCACAAACTACATGCTATTTATAATACAGAATGAATGCCAAAAATAACTCTTATAGTCTACATATGTGTAAATGTATTCAGAAATAAGAAATCAGAAAAAAGACAGAATAAAGATTTTGATTGTTGCAGAAAAAAGTACAAATTAATACTTACGACCAACTTAATAACCATCACGCAGTGAAAGATAAAGGTTCTTAAAAACAAATTAGTGGTGCTTAATATAGGATGTTTACATTAGAGGTCACCATTTTAAAATACAAATACCCACAATCATATACAAGGCAAAATTCAATTTCAGGGTCATTGATTCTTAAATACTCAAAAACATGAATATTTAGATTGCAATTATAAAGCAATGAACAGTTAAGTTCTTGTTTTGGCATTATATTTGAATGAAAATTGAACTGTTTTCTAATCAAAATAAAAGAACTTAAACAAATACACAGTCAAAACTACATTTATTTTCATA
The DNA here is from genome assembly GCA_037902135.1 of Cetoscarus ocellatus. Taxonomy (NCBI): domain Eukaryota; kingdom Metazoa; phylum Chordata; class Actinopteri; order Labriformes; family Labridae; genus Cetoscarus; species Cetoscarus ocellatus. Next base: position 348,870 of record JBAMNC010000051.1, on the reverse strand, counting down.
TTACAAATGTAATTTATTCAAGATCATCCAAAATCAATGGCAGACTTCTTAATCAAATCAAATCAAATGCTGATATTGTTCCATGGAGGGTTCATTTATATTGTTGTCTGGAAAATTGATATTGTATGGTAATAAAACTGTTGATATACACTCCTACTATCTATAATCCCATCTTCATAACAGTCCCATCCCTCGTGCTGACTGAGTACAGTAAAGGCAAAAGGTGTGAAAATGGGACCATAACAGAAGAATCAAATTTTCAGGTAATTAATTATTAAATGACTAAAACATTAATAAGGCAAATTTTTGAAACAAAAACAGCAAATAGAAAAGTATCAAGAGGGAACCAAATTAAGTTGGTGTTTCACTATAACATCATTAAAGCCCAAATGTAACAAGTACAGCTATGTGCCAAAATAGACTTGTTCCTCTGTGGAGCCAAATCAAATGTGAAAGTGATTCTGCAGCAGCACTTTGGAGGAGAAAAAAATGTTTTACAGTGTGAAAGCAGCTAAAAATGGCAGAAAGTGGAGGAGTGAATGTGTTGGGATATTTCCAACATATAGACAATGAGGGGGAGGGAACAATATGGTCTTAAGTTAAAGTAACACCAGAACTAACACCTCTCCTGCACTGAAATAGACTATTTCTGCAGTTTTCATTTGTTAATTGCTCAGGTTATCTTTGCGTTTTTACCGTGTTTGTTTGTCCTAATGTAGCTCCAACTTCTGTTGCGGTAGAGATAACACATAGACTCTCATAGAAGAAAACTGCTGCCCCCTTTATGCCTCTTAAAAATCATAGATGGGAAGCTTTTTATAACTGGAAAGATCACTTTTAACAAGCACCGTGTTAATTCTGCCTTTTCCCCACTTCTGAGTTCCTCCACACTCTCACCTTGCCATCTCTTCCCCTGTCTCCCAATGAGGAAATGCTAATGTGTTAAATGCGAACAACAAAAGATAGGATGTCTTACCATTTTCTGCCTCCCCACTGTTTTCCCCGCATTGCTTTAGCGGCTAAATTAGACCGAGCCAAATGCAGAAATTAGAGCGGCGAGGCCAGATGTGATATTTGTTTTTCACACTGCGGCGTCAGGTAGATGTTTAGGGAGGAAAAAAACAGAAAAGAATGAAAGGAAAATCAAAACGGCTCCCCTCATTGGATTTGCGACTCATTTTGATTCGCTGATGGTGGCCAGCTAATCATATGATCCTGTTAGGAGAAGTGAAGTGTTTGTGTGTTTGAGAGGGATTCTGCCGGGAAAGTTAACAGCCGCCGTAAATAGGCCGGGGCCCCGCGTCTTGATTTCTGCACAGTTGATGCCTTGTGTTTGTGTGTGTGTGTGTTTGCATGTTTGTGTGTGTGTGAATGTGTGTGTGTGTCGTCACTCGCTGTTTTTTTCCCTATAAAAGCAATTTGCCCCATGCTCGGGCTAGGCAATGAGCAGATGCTACCATTGTAAATGATGATGCGAGAGGCCATAATAAAGAGTTGATAAACACAGAATTACTGCTGGGCCATGGGCACGCAGAGAGGGAGGGGAGGGTGGAGGAGCTGGGAGGAGGAGGAAGAGGAGGAGGAGGGGGAAGTGAGAGGAAAGGAGGGAGGAGAGGAGTGGGAGACTTACAAATGCACACAAAGAGGCAGATAGGACATTTGAACAGTGGGGGATCACTCCAAACATGAATAACCTCGTGATAGATAACCAGTTTAATGTTGGACGTGATTTTGCTTCATGCATTGTTACCAAAGTACCTTACTGACTCAAATTTGAATGTTGTGAAAAACTGATTCTGGGTCCCCTCCTCACAACTCCTCCATTTAGATGTTGTCCTAAATTTTAATAAATATAGAGCTGCTGGAGTTGCGGTAGGTCTGTGGTGACCAGACGTCCTGATTTAGTCAGGACCGCCCTGTTTTCTGGCTTTCCGTGTCACCACAGATACCCATGAAATGCAAAACATGTCCCTATTTAGTGCAGCCCTTGTCCCGATTTTGCAACAGGACACTTAAACATTTTTTCCAGGAACATGATAAAATCACTCAGCCTGTCTGTCTTCCCCATCTTGCTCAGCATTACCATAAAGGTTCAAATACATGAGCACTTCAAATTAAGGAGCAGCTGATTTGACCACAGTCTCTCTCGTCTGTCTCTCCCACATGCTCTCCCAACTCCAGACCAATCACCAGGCCTGGACCTCTTCTGTTGTTGTACTTGGTTTTGCTGCGTTTCTGCTCTTGCAGGTGTTTTCCTCTTATTGAACTGCATTGAGCTGTTGTAGGACATTTGCCTTAGTTGGCCACTGTAAAAAAAATAAGCATACGGTAATACCATGTGACTGTTCACTTCATAATGGGGGACTCATTATTCCTACAGTTGCGGTAACTGGCTAATGCAACCAGTGCAGTTAGAGGGACTTCACTGCAGTGAAGCACAGACACACTCACACATCCACACAGAACAATGTGGCGTCCACCTCATGTACAGTGTGTGTGTTCTCTCCTCTGTAAGTCTGATATCCGCTAACAAACACTATGTAGTTGCGTTTGCTCTGCAGAGCATTGGTGTGCATCTTTAAGCCCTACAGACTAACTGCTGGAATAAATCGACACAGATGATCCAGGGCTGCAGCCATTATATCTCTGTTTAACTGCTGTATCAAGAGCTTAGATGTCAGTTTAACCCCAAATCTCTGTTGTTGAAGTCTGAAATGATCCAAAGGCTCAACTAAAAGCACCACATGTCCACAAATTCACAGCAAAAAAAAAAAATCATAGCAAAGCTCCACCAATGATAGTAGAAACTTCTGGAAATATTTTCACAAGAACAGTCTTCTTCTGTGATGGTGGACAAATGCTTTTATGTTGAAAGCATGGAACAACCAAAACAGGAAATTGTGTTTTCAAACAAAAACTTATCAAAACTGAAAAGATAAATGAATCATTTGATCAGTTACAGAAACTTATTTTTCCCACAGGCACAGGTTGTTTGTGAAAAAAAAAAAAAAAGCATGATTTTGGGGGTAAAAAGGGGGCTGTAGATCTTCAAAATGCATTTTTTATACTCAGTTTCTTCAAGCTTTGCAGTGATATCATTGCTGCACTGAGAAAAAAACAAAATAAATGACTAAACTGAATAAATAAAATGCCCTGTCTTATGACTTTTAGATCATGTAAGTCCACAAAATTACAATTGCTTTTTTCATTGTTACCTCGGCCAAGGAGGTTATGTTTTTGTCGGCGTCTATCTGTCTGATTGTTTGTCTGTTTGTTTGTTTGTGTTCAAAATAACTTGAAAGTTCTGAACGGATTTGCATGAAATTTTCAGGAATTGTCGGAAATGGGATATGGAAGAACTGATTAAATTTTGGGACTGATCTGGATCACATTGGCAGAGGTCTGGGCTCTCTGAATGCTTTTCTAGTTATTTATTGATTTTTATTGTTTTCTAGCACATTTTTCTTACAGTTATAGTTGCAGAAAGCCTCTCCACCTCTCTATACAGCATTTTAGGAAAACTTTGTCAAAGCAGAGAATAAATAGGCTGTTGATTTATTTCACACTTTTTTTTCTAAAAATTGTGGTATCATTATTGTGATATTTTTTATCAACAATAATCATCAGGTAAAAGCCCTAAACCCTGATCTTGTTTCTACCACCAGCTGCACTGTCACTTGAGGGTGTGGATGTGAGCTGGGAGAAGAGGGTCGCCCCTGCTACATAAATTTGTGACATCTCAGCAGGGGGATTGTAACAAAAAGCAAGAATGGAGGACATCAAGCACCCCTGTACTCTATGGAGCATTGTTTCACATGGACACACAGAAAGAGCAGGGAGCATATCACCCTAAATCCACAGCTTATTTAAACATGGGGAGGTATGTTTTTCTCTTTTAGCTGCCGCTGTATGGAAAATGACATATATTGTGACCAATCAGCAGACTACAGAGCTTTTAGCTCCACCCTTTAGGGTCAGTATGGCACACTTGGCACTCCTTATGAGTGTTGCCAAAATGTGGAACTGTTCAAGTCAGTTATTTTGGTACCTTTCTCCTTATTCCCCAGAGGAAAAGCTAAAACTGAACTAGACTGCTTGCTGGAAACTGCATGTTTAAGCTCACAGCTGATTGGTCTGAACATGTGTCAATCAATCTCTGCAATTCAGCAGCACATCACATCAACAGCTTGTAGAGTTCATGCCAAGGAGAGGATGTCTTGGTTTCCCCGCTCAAGGAGAGGTACAGCTCTCTTCAAAAGTTATAAATGATTTTTTTCTCCTGTTGCAAACACTGCAACATCAACTGCCATCATATTTTCTGTATCAAACGTGCAACCACTGGTGGATGTACAGTCTGGAAGTTTCACTGTTGCAATGAAGCAACTGATGCTGATGTCCATCTTAATTTGTTCTAATGTATCCTCATGATTATGTTTAAGAATGTTAATTTTTAAAAAGTATGCCAATTACAACTACAAACATTTAGTTCCCTTACAGTGTTTAAGGCATGATACAAAACTACAAACCAAACCTTTACAAAAAGAATCAACATGTACGGTGAGAGTATTCAGTATTCTTCATTTATCATTCATTCAAACAAGCTTCTTTCAGTTCAGACTATTTGCTCAAGTAAAGCCTTGTTTAAGTGGCCTTAAAGAGCAATTCACGCCTTTACAACTTCCAAGTTTAATAATGCAACTTGTTGTACCTTGGTCTTGATAAATCTCCCCATCACAGTCCAAATCTCATAACCAGAGAAGCCTGTGTCGTGGTTGCTCTCAGGCTTTGGAACTCGCTCCCCCCTCTATTGGACCTGCCCTGTCCCTCATCACATTCAGGTCACTACTAAAATCACATTCCTACTCAATGGCTTTCAGTAACAAGCCCAAGACTTTCTGTTTTATTGTATTTTCACATTTTATGAACATTTTGTAGATTGCTTTATTATTATGTTTTATTGTTTTTCGTGTTTTTCTTGTGCTTTCCTTGTCCTATTTGGCCATTTTAGTTTTTACGCCGCTGTTTTCCTATTTTGTTTTACTTGTTGTGGTTGTAGAGCACTCTAGTAAGAACTAGAGAATTTAAAACTTATTAAACATCTCTATGCCAAGACCACTATACGTAGATTTAAATGAAAAGTGCAGTGTTAAGATAAAACACAAATCATAGTATATGTGCAAAATTACAAAAAAAGATATGATGTACTAATAAAAAGATAATATCATACATAGCATTACACAAGTGACTGTATATCATGTAAACAAAAATAATGATAGATTTACGTTAACATGGAAGAATTAGTGTAAATATTTATATTAAGAACAGAGGAGTGAGTTTTTTTATAAAAATGTCATATCTTATGGACATTGATATAATAATAATAATAATAATAATAATAATAATAATAAAAAGTAGAGAAAGAATAGTACTTTTTAACAGAAAAAATGCCATTGCTGTTGTTTTAAAGGTTTAACATTTTTCAGTTTCTCTAGAGGTGTTAAAAGGTGCACTGACAGTAATAGTTTCTTTTTCTTCTTCTTGCGACAATGTCAATACCATTTTTCCTTGAATTAGAGACGACAGAGCCCCAAATAATGACCAAGGTCATGGTCAACTTAAGCAAATAATAGCCAGCTTTTGGGGAATTGTCAAAGAGTACTATGCATATTCTTTTTCTTTTGTGTCTCTATTTTAAATAGAGCAGTTTCTAAGGCTTTTCACATATTTTCAAGAGGAAAGAAAGGATAGACTGCAAATAAAGCCATTTTCATTTTTATTTCATTGAAGGAACATTTCTTCAAAGGTGGATTTTAAAAAGGTAATAAAAAATGAAAGGAGTTGTTTAAGCCTCCTGTGAGCAGGTCACAGCATGTGTGTTAAATGTGGTGATGACAGTCACATAAAAATCAAAATCATGTCATAAACATAAATCCAGAGGCAGTATGAACTCTGGTGTACCGCCCAGTACTAATGCAGTTAAGTTCCATTACCCTTTTCTTCAGCTGTCTTCATTTACATTTTTTAAAACGCCTTTGCTTTTATTTAAACTCTCCTTAAATTACATTTTCTTATTTTCTGCAGAAGTTAAGTCCCTAACACAAATTACAAAGTACAGCCATTACGAAACAATCATTGAGACAATCTTTGTAGTATAAACTTCTTTATGTACTGACTTCAAATTTTGTGGAAAACAAAGGGGCAATCAGCCCTTCTGCTGAGTCTTTATTATGCTCTTTGGTGTTTATATGCCTTTTTGATTTTTTTTACATGCCCCCTCTATGTGATAGAGTGCTTCTACGCACAAGACTTCTTTACTCTCTCCCTCTTCACAGCATCACTTGCTGCCTAAAACAGCTGGTTCCCCAGGGCCCCTTGTTTAGACCTACTAGTGTGACATCCTACTATTGTTTCACTGGCAGTTTAAGCCCATTGGCTTGGGGGAGTCAAGGGCAGGAGAGACAGTACAGAAATGCAGAGTTGTTGACAACATGACCACAGAGTAGACTGAGTTAAAAGGAAACCAGTGTTTATGCTGACAAGTGTTAAACTGTAGCTGCTCTCAGTTTGTGCAATGTTAAGCATCATGTTTCGTTTTTATGGGTCAAAGAGAGTACCCTTTAAAAGTCAAATAGCTAAAATCCAAACACCTCTGCAGGTTCTGTTGAACTTTGGGGCATCAGGAGTATCTCGCCATCATCATGGGGCAGTCGTATTATAAACAAACTGCCCCACAGAGAGGCATTCAGGATGTTAAAACTTAACGCTACAAAGCCATAAGGCTTCATAAAGAAATAAATGTGTCTTGTTATCACTGATATGTGAAGCATGATTGCTATTGTAGCAACTGTGTCAAGATAAAGTGGTACAAAGACTAATAAGTACTGGATAAATACCTAATAACGTCTATAAGATGTATAACACAGTAATGAGTTGTAATAGGGTAGTAACCAGAAGTCTAGGATTCGCTCAAGGAGGGAGTCGGCAGGAGAGTTTGCTTTAAGATGGTACCTCATATTGTGAAAGACAGTGGATGACGTACAAATAAAGTGCAGTTATATAGAGTGAGTAGTCATCAATATGAGAACACTTAATAAGAATGACCATTCAAGTTAAATCAGCGCTTATTTAATCAACTCACATATATACATTAAACAATCACCATGTACAACAAACAAATCCAGAAATGACAAATAGATATATCATGAGAGTCAAGCAATTCAAAATCTTCAAAAACCTGAGATCAGAACGAACACAAAAACCATAGACCCAGCAGCGCACCCACAGTTCATTGGAAACCCTGGGCTGGGTTTGAGGTTTAGTCTGAGGGGGGGGTTATTGGTGAGAGAGTTTGTGGGGGGAAATGTGTGTGGATAGTGGGCAACGGGCAAAGTGGGGTGAAAGTGGTCTTGTGTGGACTACAGAGCTCCTTCCACAGCAGTGGAACAACCGCACATGGCCACATGACGACCATCCCGCGAGATCCACAGAAATACCGCAAGATTTAGAGACAGGAATAATATAAAGGCAGAAATAGGATTTGTCATCTGGGTTACACTATGTTTTATTTTCTGTGAATTGTGTTCAAAAACATGTATCTTGTGTAGTGTGGGATCACATGGGCTTTATAAATGCTCCACATAGGCACTACCAATTTTGGGTGGGCTGAGTATTTTAAGTTGATATTTTTAATTTGTTTATTATGACTTTAAGGGTTTTTTAGGCGTGAGTTTGAGTGTGAATGGTTGTTTGTCTCTCTATGTGGCCCTGCGATCGGCTGGCAAACAGTTTAAAGTGAACCCTGCCTCTCGCCCAACGTCACCCAGGATAGGCTCCAGCCAAGTTGTATAGAATATGGATGGATGGATGTCGCTAAGGGTCACACTTCCTTTTTTGAAATGTCAGTCCTTTTGCACAGTACCTGCAGAGCGGGCTGCTGAATTTCTCCAAATATTCTGTTATTAGTTTTCTCAGGTAGAATAGATTTTGTATCGATTGGAAGTATCAGAAGCTCTCATTGAAATCCGGTGGCACTGAAGTGGACTGTTGGCCTTCAAAATCCAAGCCTCTGCAGTGCTGCCGCTCTCTCAGCCTTCTCTGATTTTTTCTCTCTGTGGCTGGGGGACTGTTTTGATGCCACTGTGCACCAAGTGCCTTGTAAATGCTATGACCCCTGACTCATAGGGGACCGTGAGTGTGTGTTTGTGTGAGAGTGAAGCGATGTCCCCGGGATGTTAGTCAAAGGGCTGCCATGTCGGCCCTTTGAAGAGAATGTTCACATGTAGTATATTTTTTTTCTTCTTCATTGCCCCCTCCAAACATCTCCCATCCCACCCTCCGTATGATGTTTGTTGGGCATTTTGTTGAACAACAAACAACAGCACGCACGCACACAGAAATAGGACAGGCCCTTTTGCGGACACATGCGTGCATTCTTGAAGCCCTCCTTAGAGAGGAGTCAGGGAGCGATGGAGGGGAGGAAGAGAGAATGAAAGATGAGGATGGAGAGAGAATGCAGAGAAGATTAAGAGGGAGAGAGAGTAAGAAAGACACTGAGTGAAAGAGAGAGAGAGAGAGAGAGGGGAGGCCCTCCTCCCTTCGGCTGCAGCGCTGGTGTGTCTTTCATGTCCTCCATGCCTGGATCTGAGGCTCCCTCTCCCAGCTGGGCCTGGTGTGCATGTGTGCAGCTAAGTGCTAGCTAATTTCCCCTCGGATCTCCCGGCCGTGGTCTCTGATTTCCCCAAACCGCCCCGGCATCGCCACAGACACCGCTGCCTCCTCCCCTGGATGAGTGAAGTGGGGATTGGCAGAGGGGAGATCGGACCAGCAAGGGCCGGTCAGAGGCAGATTCTATATGATGATAACATAAAGTGAAAAAGAGAAGGTAAAATATTTTTCTTCTTGAGGAAAACAGACCACACGCAATCATCAGCTGCCCTTGGACTCTGTACAGCAGTGATCTCAACTGTACTACTGTCTGGTTTTATGGGGAACATTGTAGTATCTACGGCCTACACATGAGAGCTCGGGGACAACGAGGAGGACAAACAATCACACACATGCATAATATGATCTTCTGATATCAGAGGGAGCAATGGGATTCTCTCTAAACCAAAACAAAGAGACATTGGTTAGTACTCACTCTGTTTTCATCAGCTAACACTAACAATTTGTGACACAGCCCCCTGAAAGTCACTTCAGATAGTAACTAATTACATTGCTACACCCTCTGAAAGCTGAGGAAAATTCTGTAAAATATGCATATGGTGCAGTCAGTGTGTGTTTTATCCATTCACTTCTTCAACTTCACTTCTCAAGAAAATCCAACTCATCAGGAAGTTGAGTACTCTGGAGTGCCTCATTGTCCTCCAGTAATGAAGATATACTTGCTTTCTTTGTGTTTACATTATCAGCATGAGCATTTTTGTTAATGTACTTGCCTATATGCAACATGTTACTGGAGAATACCACCAGGGGGAACAACTAAAAGAGCTGAGGCTGTATGTAACTACCTTGTGTGAGAAGTAAACTTTAAACATGAAGACACAGACCTGACATCAGCTAGATTAACAGCCATGTTGGCATTTATTCAGTCCCAATAACACATTACTTATAAGTGCACTTGTAGACTTGTTTTTTCAGTTTGTGCTTAAAACTTTCTGTGATAGTTGTTCTTCTGCTTGTGTTGCTGCCTTTGCCTCTGCACTGATCCTAAATGTTATGGGTGTACTATAGCTAGTGTCTGGCTTCTTTAAGACGTACCCAACAGGTGATTATAGTTAGCCACATAACAACAGGTTGGCCCTGTTGTTCGTCAAACTTCCTCCTTTGCTTTTACTATTATTGCCATGGCTATGTTTGTTGTGCTTCCTGGTGGAGCCAGTTTGCTCCCTGATTGGCTTTTTTACATTTCATGTGACAAAACACAGAAAGAAAAAAAATCATTTCATGTTCATTTTATTTCAAATAAAAAAAAACATGCCAAATGATAGCATTTTACACATGTGATGTAATAATCATTCAGCCATCAGCTGTGAACATATTTTTTTATTATTTGGCAGCCCCTGCAAAAACACATCAGACTTAAAACAATCACCAAACGGCAGCACTGGAAATTGAGCTTGCTTCAGTCTGTGTGATAGTGCTCATGAAAAGCAGGTTCCTTTGAACAGCAGAGGGGGCCAAATGCAAAAGCCTTTCTTTCTTTTTTTTTTTTTTTTTTGAATTTGTCATACCATTAAGACGTTTTGAATTAGAAGAAGCATCTGAGGCGGCACTTTGTTGTGGAGCTCAGTTCAAAGATTTATCAGCCCCGTCAGCTGCCTCTGTGAGAGCACATAAGCAGAGAGGCACAGTAATTGCCTTTTGGTTTGTGACCCTAAATTTCTCTGAAATTTTAAGTAAACAAACTCCCAAATGCAGGAAATATCACCCACAGGGACCTTTTATGGAGCGCAGGAGGAGGGAGCAGACCAAGATCATGAACTGTTTTTGACTGACAAACAGCTGATGGCTTGTGGGCTGGATGAAAGTTTTACTTAAGTGTTTGATTTGACCAAAGTAAAAATGTAGTGAGTGGAAAGAGGAGCATAGATATTTTGACATCACCTTATTTTAAGAAATACTGTCCTCCTTCAGGTGTAATGATCAGGAGGGTTGAATCAAACACCATGTCAGAGACTGGAAATGCCAACAGGTCACCAATCAGCCACACAAAATACACAGACAGTCAACTTTTCACTCAAAAAATCACATTTATTCGAATTTTTACCATTTGATCTGAAGGAAACATCTCAAATCTAAAAAATTAAGAGAGGCTTTTTTTCTATCCGTGAAAAAGAAACATAAAACACCCTAATTAAGACTATATAATACAAAAATGACCCCAAACGTTTTTGTACCACTGCCCATTTTATCTGATACAGGACTTGTTTCATGAGGGAGCAGGAGGTCAAGGTCATCCCCAAGGGGCAATTTGTTCTGCAGCCAGCAGTATCACACAGACAATAAACCATCAATAAATACAATAAATAATCCATTAAAGGCAGTAAATACAGCACCAACATTACAGAGAGTTATTCAGCAGAACAATGGTTGCTGGAACCAAAGAATTCCTCACAGTACTGACAAAAAAAAAAAAAAAAACACACACTGGTTACACTGGTTGTACATAGTGTACCATCATAATGAAGGACCAGAGGGACACCTAGTTTGTTTGGGTGTTTTTAAGTCATATAAAGAGACATTTGTGGGGATTCACTCTATTTTCATCAGCTGATCAACAGTGACATTTAGGAATGCAGTTAAAAGTCACCAGTTGGCACAGTAACTAATTAAACTGCTCCATGGTTCATCAGGTCCATGCTGGTCTGATGCTCGCATTGATTATCAATGGGTATTTTATTAGTTCTTACCTCTCAATTGCCTTCCTCCACAGCAGGAAGTTAAGCACTGTGCACGTCAAAGAGGGGTCCTTGCTACTTTTACAAATGCAACAATTTCTCCTTTTTGTCCACAGTCCTGCAGTCATACACTCATCATCTCCCTGCTATGTTTAGAGCTTTTAGTTTCCTGTTTGGTGCTTGAGAATGAGCTACTATTGGTTTTGTACAACTGTCACCCCAATGCTAAAACTTAAGACTTTGCATAGTATTAAACATGTTTGATTCTGTCATAAGCCACAGCTGAAGTGAGACTGCCTTAAACTGCAAAAATTAGAATATGAGACCACCTTAAATCAAACAACCCTGATCAGAGGAGCATGCCTCGACTCAGGCAAGGAGATCCATGTGGAGGAAAGAGGGGGAAGCTTTTTGAGGCCCTGCCTCATAGGAGTGCCTATGAGGGGTAAGAAAAATGGTCCATCCTGACTTAAAATTCTAGTACTAACTTTCTTTATTTTTATTTTATTCTATACATTCGTATAGCACTTGTAAAAGCAAATGTTTACAAAGTGCTTGGACAAACAGACTGGAAAATACAGAAGAAAAGAACAAGATTTTAAGCACAAAAGGCGCTAACCAACAAAAAACTCAGTTTAAATCCAAGAACCCTCACAAACAAACACAAATGGCAGAATAAACTAAAGCACAATAAAAACCTAAGAGGAGGAAGCCTGATTAGTTCTGGTGTCTTTCAGACCAACAGCGCTCATGGGAGAGAGAATATTTCATGGAACATGATAAAACCTGGATCCTAAAAGGCCAGCACGATAATCTAGACCCAGGCACCCAATACAGAGTGGTAGCTTTGGTGACTTTAGACGATCGAAGCCAAGCTAGGATTCTAAATTTAACAAGAGGCAGGAACCAGTGTTGGGGAGTAAGGGCATGAGTTAAAATCACTATATCGAGCCTGAAAGGGCCCCTCCTAGCTTTTCCATAGGCCACCCACTTCTGTGTTCAGCCATAAATGTAATAACAACGATATGTACAAACATGTTACCTCTGCTACAGTGTTGTGCTGTGATTTTCTATTTTATGTGCCTTATGTTGAGGATGTTGATGCAAATTTGAATGCTGGTTCATTCTTAAGTAAATATATATGAGGCCCTGAAGTATGGTTTACAAAGAGTGATGTATTTATGATGACCATAAAGTCTTTTTTATCACACACTTGCATAAATTATACCAGATAAGAGTCATTTCCTAGCTTTCTGTTGGGGAATTTCTGCTATCGAGGACACTAGAGAGACAGAAAGGCCAGTCAGCACTTTTTATTGTGTGTGTGTGTGTGCGTCTTATTTGTTTTTGTGCACGTGTGCTTCATATATTGCAATATATGTTTCCATATGCATGGCTTGTATTTGTTAGGAGCGTAATTCATATAGATGCCCATATTTTATTCTCCATCGCCATATGCACATTAGTGGACCCTCACGTAGATGTTACAGATTGCTTTATTCATTCTCTGCACATCAAACAGAAATGACACACGGCCCCTTTGTGCGAAGATGACAAGGAGAGGGAGGAAAGACAAAGGGTGGGAGGGAGGGAGGGAGAAGAGTGTGTGTGAGTGTGAGTGTGTTAGGGCAACAAATATGAATGCTGCTTGGAGCCATGGCCGAGTTTTGAAGGAGAGCACATTCCAATGTAAATAACAAAATGGCCGCCTTTCATCAACGCTTATTTCAATCTGAAAAAATGAGAAGAAAGTGATGAGACATATGTCTAAATCTGCGCTCGCAGCAAGCTTTTTGATGTGCTAGAAAATGTCCCGGGGTTGGATGATAGACAATGTGAAACGCCACGCTGTGCATATTCAAATTTGACTCCTCGGCTTGTTTGTTTTTATTTTTAACACTGATTTCAGTCAGAGCACCATTTAAAGACATTTTTCACACAAACAGGATAATGTGGAAAATGCATAAATTATGCATAAGATGTTTTACTCATCAGGAGTCACTATAAGCTGTTTATGCCAGATTCTGTGAGCAGACTGAATCAAGAAATCAAACAAAGACATTGAATTACATGCAAACACATCTATTATCGACTGCTACAAAAAAGGGGGTAATTTATTCAAAAGTGCTTCCACAAGTTTTTAATCTGGAATTGTATTTATTTGAAGAATATATTTATGTAGCATGTACTATTCTCCCTGCAGGTCAAACTGGAGTCAAACAGGAGCTGATTCACAGAATCTGTGACTGTATGAAGAACGTGACGTTATTTGTGCCACATTAATTTTACTCTGTAATAAAATGGAGATCTGAAGCTTTATTTTAAGTCATTGGCCAGAAGTTTCAAAAGACACAGTTATCCATAAGACAACTCTCTCAGTTTTATTTTGGATCCCTGAGCCTCTAGATCAGGTGTGTCCAAACTTTTCCTGGAGGGCCACATGCTGGAAAAGATAAGCGTGGCAGGCGCACTTTGATATCCTTCACTTTTTAGGATCCTATTGTGACAGCATGTAGTGCATTGTTGAAGGCATGTGGTGCAGGGTCTGGCGTTCTGTATTTTGCTATTTTGATAATGCATATTCTCAACTAAAGCCAGGTGCAGGGCACAAAGAGAATCTTGATTATACATGGATGTGTTTTGAGTATTATATATCAAACCAATCTGAGTCAGCTAACATTCCTGTTAAAACAGTGTTTGCAGGGCAGCTAATATTTTGCTGTTTTCACAGCAGATTTAGTTGTTTGGTCAGAATTTTGGATGCATTATTTAATTCTTCTCCTTTATTGTGCCACTGTACTCAAAGAACACACACAGAAAACTGTATAAAATATGTTAATGCTCAGATTTTGTTTCTTTGTTTTATCAAAGCATCCCAGAACATAAAAATCAATCAGAAAGATGAGTCAGACACTTCCGCATAAGTATAAAAATGAAGCTTTATTTATCATTAAAACCTCATATTAAAACCAACAGGATCAGATCTATGTTTAAAATAGACTTTTTTTCTGCTTGCCAAATAACTGTAATTAAATTATTTTTTCCAAGGAATCCTTGATTCTGGTTGCCATTGTATGAATAAAACACACTGGACAGCCTGTTTTATTATCTGTGAATATGATTATCTGTGACATTCATTGAAAGGTATACAAAAATTTATTCTAATGCAGCTCTGTGTTGCATGGTAATCTTTAATTGTGTGTGTATCATAAGGATTTCATCACCTACAGTCCATAATATCATCAAAAGATTCCGAGAACCCAGAGAAATTTCTGCATGCAAGCAGCAAGGCTGAAAGCCAACATTGAATGCAAGTGACCTTTGACCCCTAAGGCAGCACTGTATTTAAAACTCATACAGTTCTACAAAGGATGTTATTATGTGGGCTCAGGAACACTTCAGAAAACCATTGTTAGTTATCTACTACAAGTTTAAACTCTACCATGCAAAACAAAAGACACATATCAACGACACCACTGGCTTCTCTGGGTCTGAGCTCATCTGAGATGGACTGACACAAAGTGGAAAAGTCTGCTGTGGTCTGGCGAGTCCACATTTCAGATTGTTTTTGAAAATCATGGGCGTGATGTCCTCTGGGCTAAAGAGGAAAAGGACCATCCAGACTGTTATCAGAGCAAAGTTCAAAAGCATCTGGGGTTATATTGAGGTGTGTTTGCACCCATGGCATGGGTAACTTGCACATCTTTTCAGGCGCCATTAATGCTGAAAGGCACAGGTGGAGCAACATATGCTGTCATCCAAGTGACGGCTTTCTCAGGGACGTCCCTGCTTATTTCAGCAAGACAATGTCAAGACACATTCTGCACATGTTACGACAGTGTGGCTTAGTGTTAAAAAAAAGACTGTGGGTGCTAAACTGGCCTGCCTGCAGTCCAGACCTGTCTCCCATCGAAAATGTGTGATGCATTATGAAGCACAAAATTTGATAACAGAGACCTTGGACTGCTGAACAACTGCAGTCGTAAATCAAACAAGATTTGGGAGAAATTCCACCTTCAAAGCTTCAACAATTAGTGTCTTCAGTTCACAAACACTTACTGAGTGTCATTAAAAGGAAAGTTGATGTAACACAGTGGTAGACATGTCCCTGTCCCAGCTTTTTTGATCCAGTTGCCGGCATCACATTCAAAATGAGTGAATATTTGCAACAAAACATTAACACTTATTAGTTTGAACATTAAATTTCTTGTCTTGAACTCTTTTTACCCATTGGAGTAGCTGAATGAAAAGTAGCCATAGCACACACACAAATACACACACAGTTCATTAGCAGGCTGGCCAGCTGTCAGAGAAGATTCGTTTTGTTCATTCCTTTGCAGCTCTATCCAATCACCAAGCTCACTTTAATACAATTAAGGAAAACATCAATACTGTGTTGTGATTGGTCCATTGGAATGGCAAGCAAGCACAAAGAAGGCCTGCTATCTATGGAGACAGTAATTAGCACATGCTGGTCATTAGGACACACACAGATCTGTAGGTTCACACACAAACACACACTCAAGCTGCCATCTGAGGGGTTCTGAGGTTTGCCTTTCAGTTCAGCTGATGTCAGAAACACATAAACGTTTACAGTAGACCCAGCTATTCCTCTGCGTGTGTGTGTGTGTGTGTGGTCGATTTATTAAACTGACTTCTAAACATGGCCCATCTCTTTGAGGGTCCCATGAAGAGGTCCTGCAGTGAGCCTTTAAATGAAGGATCAGAGCAGTACCCTCTCAGATGCCAAACAAACACACTAAACACACACAGACACACACGCACATGCACGTGCCATAAACCCACCCCTCCCAATAATCCCTCTCACTTCTAATGGTAGCCATTTGCCATTCATTAAGATCAAAATGCTGTTTTGTGCCAGGACAAATTGCAAAGCTATTCCATTCACAGCTTGAGAAGGCCTGAGACTCGGCTGGATCTCTTTGCCTGTTTGAGTGCCCAAGCAGGGCTAGCTAATGTGGCTAACAGGATCTGGATTGTGTGGCGTGCTAAAGTAGTGGAGAGGGGAAAAATGGAGAGAGGCGAGTAGGATTTTCTTTTAGGGTATTTAAGTACAGGAATTCAATGCCATTCTCTTATCTTTCTTTTTCTTTTCCTTACCTTTTATTTATTTATTTATATATTTTTATTGCTGATGATTTTTCCATTCATGAACATATATTTGTATGTTCTTTTAATCACAGTTCTATGTATTTATATACTATCAGTTTATGCTTTTATCTTCTATTTTGGGCCTCATGGTCTCAAGTTGCTGTGTTCTTGTATTGACTGGGTTCTCCTGAGTCCCTGTAAACAGGTTCTTATTGTGAGGATGGTGGGGATGCTGGGGCATGATTTAAGTTTGACTTTGGGGACTGTGCCTACATAAGGCATCATGCCACTTCCTTGGGTGGCCCTGGGGGACTGATGTGCATTGTTGTGGTTTTTTGGTGTTTCTGACTCTATGGGCTGGGGGACTTTTGTGTTTTTTGTGAGGTGCCTGAGCCTAGATTGTTTGTGCCAACTGTTTGGATGTAAGGCTCTCCTCACTTTCCTTGATATGTTTCACTTTCATCTTCAGTGTTGATCTAAGAGACAATTGAAGTTCTCCTGCTCCCTCTTGCTTTGTTACTTTCTGTGTCTGTTTTTTTTTTTTTTTGTTATTATTTACATTTTTCTGATTACTTCCTTTTGTGCTTTAACTCCTGTGATTTGCTGTCTGTGTTCCCACCTGCTTGCTAAAGCACTTTATAAAGCTATGTTTATAAAAGTGCTATACAAAAAAGCTATTTTTAATGTGAATATAGAGAATCCATTCACCCACCGATCATTACTATTACTTTATCCCTTTCATTGTCCTGATCCTGCTTTTTTAGTTAGTTAAGTTACCCATTTTGTTTCCAAGTTTCTGTCTTGTCTTGTACTACCTGTTTTATTTTGAAAATTCACCCGTCTTTTCTTGTTTCCATAGGTTTTGCTTCCTGTCTGGCGCTGTCACACCTGATCCCTGATTGTTCCTTCCCAGCTGTGTCCAATCACCCCCAATCATCTCATGTATTTAAACCTCATGTTTTCCCCTGTCTTGTTGCCAGTTTGTCGCTCTCTCTAGTCTTCATTCCAGCACTCTTTCTTGTCACGTCTTGCCAGAATTCCTTTTTTGTCAAAGATCTAGCCTTTTGCCTCATGACTTGGATACCTTTGCTTTTGTCTGACTGATTATCTGTGTACCCGGACTTTTCTTGTTTTTCCAATAAACCAACTGCCATTGTCAAACCAGTGAAGAATCAAGCCTTTGTGTCCTTTCTTGTGCCTCATTCCTTGACTTTCATAGTTGTGGAGGCTGGAGCCTATCCCAGATTTCAGTTGGTGAGTAGCCTATATTGAATGTTTATAATGTGAATTACAATAATAGCCATAATCACTTGGGATAATTCATAATGCTATATAAGAGTAATCACAAGTCACTATAATAGCAGTGTTAAAAATCTCTAAATAGTTTGATTACATTTTGAGGAAATGTTGGCCATGGCAGAAGGGAGCAGTCATTAGGTTTTGGTGGTGATACAAAAGATTTGCAATCATTTGTTTTACAACGTAACATAGAGCCGTTTACCATATTTTTGCTAATAACTCACCTGACAATGTTGGAAATGCTTTGGCCGAGGTTTGGGATCTCTAAGATCTTCTAGTTAAAATTTTCATTCTTGTATATAGGTTATAATCAGGTGATTACACATGATATATATATCTATATATCTATATATATATATATATATATATATATATATATATATATGTATACTAGTGATGCACGATATAAAACATTTCAACTGATACCGATAATCAATAATTTCCTGCTTCTCATGGCCAACACCGATACTGATAAATTCATATTTTTATATTTAATATAATCTTTTTGAATGTTGAAATCTTGATCCAACCACTGAGCCGTTAAGCTTAGCATGCTGACCAGACTAATGTCAGATGTCCATATGTCTTGTGGTAAAACTTACGTGTAGTCTGTTCTTGTTATGTGTTATGTTGTCAAGTTATGGATGTGTGTGGCAACAATACCTTAGAGGGCAAGGAGGGATACATCCAAGAAGAAATGTCGGCCTGGGCGGGTGTAACGTGGCTCCAAATGTGCTATTAACTTGCGAAAACCCGGGCTCTCCATGAAAGAAAAGGGCTGGTTGTCGAGCGCTATGAACTCCATCACTTAGTCATTAATGGTTTTAGCCTTTTCACTGTCTCCTAAAAAAGTTTTTACAGTTTTCAAACACCTGTTGAATGGGGACATCCATGCTCCGTGTGGTTGTTTTTAGCTTAGCACCACTAGCTGCTACCGTGGCTGCTTCGTCTTCTTTCAATACCGCATCGCCGAGATGACGACTTTTCAGGTGAGCTATAAGATCTGTTGTGTTAAAACTTGAAGTCATCTTTTGTCCTCTCAGAATTCTCGCTGAACAGGTTGTGTAAACAGAAATGCTGTTGTTAACTTCTGAGAAAAACAGCCACACTGGTGAAGCCATGTTCACTTTTGGTCGGGCAGAGAGACGGGAGCAGGCTTGGGTCCTTCTAGTAAGGCGCGATAGGTGACGTAACCAACGTATCATGGCTTGTTTTGGGGCTACGCTGCCTGCAAACAGTGTCCCCAATTTCATTAATTTATCTGATCTTTTTATTGGATAAAATGTATATATCAGGCTGTTAAAAAATGATGTCATTGTCCCCCATTTTGGCCGATATTATATCGATCCGATAAATATCGTGCATTCCTAATATATACAATATAATTCATGACATTTTGATTATTTAGTCACTCTAAGTGATCTTTAGATGCTTAAAGTAAACTGATAAAACTCCTCATTTTGGAGGAGATGTCCCAGTTAAGTTACACTAGATGCACACAGTACTGGTGGCAATGATAGCCTACATGCCTAGGGGTGAATTAAAAGATAAAGTTTAGAAAAAATTCATTTAAATCAACTTCAATGACAAAATCCTTTAAGCAATATACAGACAGTATGGATGTGTGTGAGATGCATGTTGCTGTAACATTCATTTAACAGTTTGTTGAACAATAAACAACAAATTAGTGTTCATAGTTCTGTAAAGACATAGACTCACTGTCTGAACATGTTTGACATGTTTATAACAGACAAAGTCTTACAAAGCTGTGTTTTATGTCCTTATAAAATGTTGAAGATAGACAGTGTCATAACAAAAGTCTCCTTGTTTAGGTTTTCATTAAAACTGCGTCTGATGTGTCTGTTTGGCCTTTTAAATACCAGGATACTTAATGCTTTAAACATATCTTATTATGATGGAAACAACAGATGCACTTGGCACAGCTTCAGTCCTTCTTACAAAAAAAATCAGACAAATTTGTGCTGAATAATCTGGACATGTCCACAGAGTGCAAGAGAATGCTTCAATAACACCTTGAGGTGTTAGGGACCACTCACTGACATGAAGATGTCCATCCACTGTTACTTTTTCCTTTTAGTTGATGTTTGATCCATGGAGCTGACAAACTAAAAATCTCTTTGTACATTACTTAGAGTTTGTCTCTCACTGTAAGGAAACTTAACATCTGCTGATAAACTTTTTAAATCACAAGAGAAAGAGTCTGGTGGGTCCAAACCTCCATGATAGGCAGTGATCGCAAGCTACACTTGGTGAGGTTAATGCCACCAGTTTAGGTCGCACTCACAAAATATGCTTTAAGTAAATTGAAAAGTGGATAAGAGGCACTTCAGCCCAGCAAAGCAAACAAAAATGTAGTGAATTCTTTTCTCATTCTGTATGATTTTTCATGATAAACATTTCAAACCCTAAGAGACTCAAATTTGAGACAATATGTTTTTTAAGAAAAAGGTGTCACCCTGATGGTCAAGCAGTTACTCTTGATAGATTATTCTGGATTTTACAGTCATAACTCAAATGATCGTTATGATATGATATGATATTTGATAGTGGTCAGACAAATTATTGCATAGCCTTCATTGTGAAAAAAATGTAAAGTTTGTTCACAGAGTGGCTCTACTATGAGTAGGGGAAATGTCTAAATCATTAAAGGGCAAATAAAGCTTAAAAAAACATGATATGACCTTTTTAAAGCACAACACAACCACTGTAAGAAGTGGTTCCCTTTTTCCTCAGAGTTCCCCTCTTGTTGGACCCAAGAGGGGAAGGTTCCCCTCGAGACCTTCTGGCACCTCAGGCCCCAAACTCTGTTTGGCAACCCCTGCTTAGAAACAAAGGGCTTAAGTGACTTATAAAGCTTGTAATGAATTTTATCTGCTTGGAAAATAAATACCTTATTAATTAATAACTTATATGAGCATCTACTGACCATTTACAATGACTTATAATCACATTATCACTAATTACAATAGTGTTTATGGTTTTTTTTAATGATTTTTCCGTGATGTTTATAAGAATAGAAACCTCAAAAATTTTTGGTCTTTGTTCATGCAGTCAAATATGTTCACCAGCAAATATGTTGTGTTCAAACCATACCTCAATAATCATTATTAAATGCTTCACAGTGCATCTATTTCATTGTTATGAAGCATTTTATATACATTTGTGTATTTGATTAATTGTTATGGATATATGCGCAATACAACTAAGTATGTTTTTAACTCATAAAAACCGTGGCATTATAATAACATTTGGTTACTATTATAAGGCGTCATAAATCATATTATAATGCTTATGAAACATTTATAGAAAGTGTTTCCAGAATTGATGAGATAAAATACAATATACAACATAATGAAATGGTAGCTTAAACTGTGTCATAGCTTTTTCTCTGATCGACATCCATTTTTTTCTGTTTTTTTTTTCCAGTTCATGTGAGTGTGATCACTACTATATCAAAATCTATGTGGACTCTGAGCTGCTGTGTATTCATCATCTGTGACTGTGTGTGTGTCTGTGAGTGACAAGAGCGTGTGTGTGTGTGGGGTGCAGGTGGGTGAGGGGGTGGTAATTAACAATGACATCTCCTGAGCCAGGTCTAATCAGTGCTCTCTTCTCCTCACATGCTATATTTATCTCTCCTCTCCTCTCCAGCCTTCTATCATAGTTATTATCACTTCATCTCCATCTTTATTTACCTCCTCCACTCTCCCTCTCTCTTTCTCTCTCTCTCTCCAGCCATCCCTTTTATTTCTTTTTTCATTTATTCCCTGGAAAGATATGATTAGAACGATAATAGATCAACAGAGGCTACAGATGTTTCCACTCACAAAAGCTTGTACAGAAATAAAGTTATTCTCTGCTTTTATCCCTCAGAGACGGTGAGATTGATGAGACCCGTGGTTTAATCAGGATGTAGAAAGATTTACTAATTGGAAAATTATGTTAACACTAATTTGACAGTAAAAGGATATATATCATTACTGCATATGTATTCAGGATAATGAGCATTTTCTCTTATTTCTTAAAAGTGTGAAGATTTCATAAATGCATTTATCAAGGAATGGCGGGCACTCACTGGCATCATGCATTTATTTTTACCTGATTCTTTACCATAATGATACACTTTGTTGTTTGCTTATATGACTGTGACCATACATGACCAGAGCTTGTCAAATTTAGCATAATATAGCCATTCGCCACTAGTTGTGCTTGTAGCTGCAGTCTTCTTTTCTGCCATAATGCCCATTCTCCGAAATACACAACCGATTTCGAGTAAAGACATTGTTTAGCTTGAAGACATTCGGAAGTATTCTGTGCCGTAAAATGAAGATAACACAGCATTTAGGCTGTGTCGGGTTCTTGCATGTTGACTGATTTGTAACCACGTTCAACACAGATGGCATAAACCTGTTGGTGCTAGCAATGCTAACATTAACCACTTGAGGTTTTCAGTAAATGCTCATTAGCTTGCTTACTGTTGTAAATTTCCAGCACAGTTCACAGCTTTCTGGTTCACCTGCCTTTTACGGTCCTTACTAGCTTCTGATAGCTCTCACATCGACCACAACCCAAATTTTGGTCAGCTTTAAAGCAAAGCCAGACCACCTGTTTTCAAGCAAACCAGAATTTGAGTCTTTGGTCTGCACCAGAGTTGCCTTCGCACCACCCCAAATCAACAGATTTTTCAGTTGATTTGGGGTGTAGTGAACCATCACACCAGAGTTTGTTTGCTTTGGACCAAACAGAGATGAAAGCAACCTAGCTTAGCATTTTTCCCTCTTATTATGTAACAAACAATTTTCTGTTTTCAGTGCAGAACTAAAAGGCACAAGTCAAAAAATAACTCTACAGCTCACTTTTGTTTTTTACATGCATTTTATTGAAGCATTTTTAAAGTTCCCATCTCATGTCGTGTTTGACTGTTTATATCATATCTTAGGTGTATATTGAGCAAGGACTTTAAGTTTATTAAAAAAGTAAAATGTTCATCTCTGTTTTTATTTTGTTTCATTGATAGGTGTTTTTCATGTTTCATATTTACTTGTAGGTGTTGTGGGTTTTAAAGTAATATGAATATTAGCTCCACAAGTTCTTTTCATACGTCATGTTGTGCAGATTTTGGATCATATAAGCAAATTTGTGTCCTCCTGTGATACTTAC
This sequence comes from Cetoscarus ocellatus, assembly GCA_037902135.1. Lineage (NCBI taxonomy): Eukaryota > Metazoa > Chordata > Actinopteri > Labriformes > Labridae > Cetoscarus > Cetoscarus ocellatus. The sequence continues at coordinate 325,879 of JBAMNC010000051.1, read as the reverse complement.
ATGTGACCCAATTTAACTTAATTGAAGATAAGGTGTAACTTTAATTAACACAAATATTTACAAATTGTATTGGCTATACTTGTAAATACCATTCAACATAATTTAACTTCAAGATTTTAATGTTTAAGATTTTTTTAATGTCAGCCTTCTTGTCTATACCTTATAATATACCTGTGGAATTTTAATACATTTTTACTGCTTCCAAATCCCTTTAGCCAATTAATATTTAATGTTTTTTAATATTTTTACCTACTTTTACAACACTGTTGTTCAGTTTACATATACATAAATTTATGGATTACCTGGGATTTAACAGAACTAAAAACAAAGACTTGCAGAGCCAATTTCTATCAATGCATCTTTATAATTTTGCTTTCACTTACATCAATGTGCAGCTCTCCTTTGGGCTGTCGTAAAGATAAGAAAGGGGATGAGCGTGGCCACTCCTTATACTCATTTCAGCAATTTTAGTCTTACAGTCCGGGACCCAACAAAAAGGCTTGTGACCCAGATTGTAGGGGAACCAAAACTTTAAGAAAGGGTGCTTTAGAGGATCAGATGCAGCTTGTTTTTTCTTCCCCTTTGGAAACGCTTGGATATGAGGGGGCGGGAGCCTACCTGGGGCTGTGATAATAAGCTCTGTACTGGTTGGCTGCCCAAACGATGCCTGTGGGAGATTGGGGGTGGGGGGGGTTAGAGGCTGTGGCGCAGACTTTCCAAACAGTTATTGTGTGTCTGTGAGGAGCAGAACCACACATGTAGGTGGAGGCTGTATAGCTGTGACATCATAAGCCCTAAGATGACAAAACAGCGTTTTAAGAGGCATTTTCTTAAAGAGACAGAGTTTGGTGAAAGGTGTCATGTTCTTCTGCTCCTCAAGCCCCTTCCAACAACATAAATAGCAAAGAAAATTGATTTTTCAGGACATGGGACAGAGTGGAGTCTCCAACCTGCCAGTTAAACTCTGACGTCTTCTTTTTGTGTTGTGTATATTTTGGTGTTTCTTTGACCTCTAGTTCTGCTCTCTGGCCAGCAGAAGGCAGGGTTGTAGCATCCTCTGTGTCTGACACCCCCCTGCTTGCACACACATGCATGCTCATGCACGCACATTGTCTACATACACACACACGTAGCCCTCCTACCCACAGGGCCCCTGAGTGTGTATGTGCTTAAGAAGGCAGAAAGGCAAAATGAGGGAGTGTGCATATGCATGTGTGTGTCTGGCAGTGATGGGGGAACATGATAACCTTGTCTTCGTGCAGGTCTAGGGGGTTGAGCAGAATGGAGCATGAAGTTTCAGCCCTGCCAAATCCTGCTTTTAAAACGGCCTTGCAAACACACACAATACAGCCCCAGACACGGAGAAGCATGCAGCCAGGTCCAAATGTGTGCACGGGCACCAGGCCAATGTGTGTCTCTGTGAGCAGTGTGTGTGAGAGTTGATTGAAAGCCAAAGCGGGATAGGTATAGAGGTTGCAGAGGTAAACAAAGACAGTGAAAAACTTGAGAAAGGAAGAGGATGGGAGGTTGTTCGCGGGGTCAGTTTTTGCATTATTTTGAAAAAGTTGCAGAAAAGGAGGTCAATCGAGGCTAAGCTAGAACAGAGACGGAGGGAAAGAGAGTGCAAGAGGTGAAGCAAATGTGAGCTGGAGTGTGTGCGAGACAGAGGCACGGGCGATGAGTAACAAGAAAGTCTGTAAAAGAAGAATGAGGAGAGAAGTGAGTGAAAAGAAACAGACGAAGAGGAGGACAGGATCTGTGAGTGAGCCAGAGGAAAAGACTGTGGAAAGATGAAGAGAGTGTGTGTGACATGAAGGAGGAGGACGGACAGAGAGGGAGATAAAAAGTAAAACTGACGCTGGTTGATGATATGTCCCTAGAAGTCCACGGCTGGACTATGAAAGTGCTGTGGTAGGTTAAGATAATGTTTATGATGCATTATAATGATCTTATAACGTGGTATAATCATGGTTATAAGCACTCATAGTGCTTTTAAGAGGTAGTCATGAGTCGTTGTAATGCCAGTGTTAATAAAAAGCTGTAAACAAAGTTCTCTTTTGGGATATACTTTCTATGAAGCACCTCTTTTAATGCATAATAAACTCATTATATACATGTGTATAGGCTGTTTTTATGCATGATACTGCACTTATCATGCTGTAGAATTATAGTTATAAGCACTTGTGATAGTTTATGATGTTTTTTAATTGTAATCACAAGTCATTACAATGACAGTGTTTTTATTAGAGCAGGGGTGGGCAACTTTGGTAACCAAGAAGGCCATGTTAATGTTATCCTGAGTGACAAATGTCTGCATTGTCGAAATTGGAAAAATACTTCTATGACTTTCAGATAACTTACAAGTTGTTTATGTTTATTTTATTTAGTAATGCAGAAAGGGGAATTTTAACGAGATAATTACAGCTTTATTGTCTTGATGTTATTTAAAGTTTTTGTAGTGAATTTTGTCATGCTTTCTCCACTGAAATGCATTTTTTTTATATTTTCAATTGACTGGTGGGCCATGTTGAGAGAGTAGGAGGGCCGCATGTTGCCCCCGGGCTGCCAGTTGCCCACCCCTGCCTTAGAGTATTCAATTGTGTCATATTAACATGGCACACCAGATGGACCGTTCAGTTTTCCACTCATCCACCTGGGAAACAGCCCATAGAAAGTGTTTGGGGATGGGCTGATCCTTTCAGTAGCATATCCGGCAGGTGACAGGCCAATCAGATAATGCAGTCAGAACATAAGCCTCTTCGTAGAACAAACTCTCGCCAAAACATACTGGAAGTGGAGCGTAAATATCCCTACTATAGCGGGGGAAGTCTGTTGTTATTTGTTTTTCATTTAATAAAGAAATACAGTCCAGAGCTGATAAAATTTGTGCTATAAATGAATAATTAAAATGATTCATAATCCTTCATAACAAGAAAAGTGAGAAACGGCACAGCCTTCCATGAAGAATAATGAGGTTGTCTGTCAATGTATATATGCAGGTCATTGACTGTATTTATGATGATGCATTTTAATCAATTAAAACAAATTAAAACACTACTATAAGACATTATAATTAGGTTAAAAGTCACTATAAATGGTCTTTAGATGGTCTAAGTAAAGTGAAAAAGAAAGATTTGCTAAAGACAAGAAAAGCAAACAAAATGATTTCAACTTTATTTTTTTACAATTTATTCAAACTTTTTTTGATAAACTTTTAAAGCCTCAAAGGCTCAAATGCAAGAATATATAAGTTTCTGTTAACGTAAAATGCTTTTAAAAGGATTGTTATAGAAATTTGGGTTTTGATCTTTTAAAATGTCAAAGTTAAATCTACTATGTAAAAAAAATAATAATAAAAGCCAGATAAGGATGACATATACACATACAGATATTATGGAAAATAATGTTTTTAATACACACAAAGAGGGACTCAAAAAAATCAAACACATTGTAAAAGCATTGCATAATGATTGTTTAGGTAAGGTGTTTATGCAACATATTCTCTGGCCATTGACTGCATGGAAAACAAACAAATTTTCTTGACATCTTTATCATTTTGATAGATTATAAGATTATAATAAATTAACTAGCTAGAGGGGTCCTTTTCCTTAGGGCTTGGGCCCTAAATACACATTATAGGGACTATGAAAATGCATCATAACATGATTATAAGTTATTGTAAGTGATCATTAGATGCTCTTAGAAAAGTACTAAATTCCTGGCAGGCAGTGTTTATAAGATAGTCTTGTAGTGTATATATAAAATTAGGACTGTTAAGAGATACACTTTTTTTATAAATAAGATGATATTGACCCTCAGCCACAGAAATGGTCATACAATATTCTTTCCTCTTTCTTTATTTATCATATTTCCAGTGCAGATTTACAAACCCTGAAGTCTGAAGTCATGTGAAGATTCCTACTGACCCACTTGATCTAGTTAGAGGACAAGGCTTCTTGATTTGAGGAAATTCTGAAATACTTTCTTTTCTCGCTGGGAGTTCTGTTCCTCACCTCATTGTGAACCAGAGGATATCAGATCTGTGATGAACTTGGTGAAACAATGCTCAGATTATTATGTTTTTTTTTTAATAAAAGTGCTGTTCCTCTTCCTCGGTAACTTCCCATTCTTTATACCTACAGTTATTTGATCACAACGTGCAGAAGAACCCATCCTGCTGCACATGATCAGACAGTCTTATGAGTAATTGAGTATTCAAAGAATAAAAAACCAGAGTCATAAAACTAGATATGATATTTATTTGATATGGAAATGTTTATACATATGCATCGCAGCTTATTAATTATTCATATTGTCTTGTTTTTTTTCCGATTGTCTGTGATATACATTATGTATTCTCTTCTTCCGACAGACGCATCTTTGAAACGCGGAGAAGAAAGAGGTAAAGAGAAAAAAGGAAGGATCAGTTGGTGTCTCTCACTTTGACTACAAAAGAGTGAGAGAGAAAAAAACTTCATTATATGGGCAAGTGACAGGAAACGTGGAGCAGGGCGACAGACAGACACACCGAATGAGGAGCTTCTTTTTTTTATACCCACCTCTTTTTCATGTCTGTCGCTGAAAAACAAAGACGGCATCTCTGTGGACCGTACTATCCATATCACAAACACACACAGACACACCCGCACACACACACACTGACCCCAAATCTCACAAACAATGCCACCAACCATCAGCTGTCATTTTTATTCACTGTCTTATTCGCTCCATAATCACCAGCGCAGGCTGTGTGCAGCCACAGTGCAGCTGAAGAGAGCGAACACGTGGATCAGTGGCGTCTGTTTTCTTCAGAGTTTGTTTGTCAGATGTTTTATTTGCCTAAATAGCACATTTGTCTGCACCAGGGGCGATTTTAGGGTTAAATATTTAAAGGTGTTCAGCTCAGAGAGAAATGATGGCATGTAAACTTCCCTGCAAGTGATTAGTTTTTCCACAAGCTGCCAAACTACAAGTTTCCTGATGTCATAATCCATAATATGTTGATAATGTGGATTATTATCAATCACATTTTACTATTTCATTATTCTATACGTGATTACAGGACTTGCCATCATTGTTTCTTTTTTACTTCATGCTTGTACTGTTTGTTTGCTTCCTTTTTTTTTTGGTAAATTACGAGTTATTGTCCAAAAGTGAATCATTTCACCTTTTTTTAACCTCTGTCTTCTGTCTTTTTCACTGGAACAGTTAAATAGCTCAAGCTGGCCTAGACCCACCTGCCTGTCCATCACTTCTAGGTTTTCTTTGCTTTTCTTCTCTGTATGAGTGCATAGCTTGAGTTTTATAGTGATGTTGGTGTTTCTTTTTTTTATTTGTCTATTTTCAACACTGTATCAGTTTTGACACTGCATTCTGTTGCCAAATGTCTGTGACTCCTGCCACACCCCAATTTCCCAACGGGGAAAAATAAACTAACTAACTAACTAACTAACTAACTGACTGGAATTGGCATTTGGAATTCAGTATTTTGTTGGCTAAAATGTTGAACAGACTGTCATCATGCTACATGTGCTCAAACATTTTCCTGGATTTATTGCCTTGGATTTATTCCACTGTGCAGTGAAGATGTTGGAAAAAGTGCATTCAGTCTGTTTTTTTTTTTTTTTTTGTTGGCAGTTTTCTTTGCATAAGTTGCTTTCAACAATATATTATATAGGGATCATACTACACTGAAATTAACATCGCTGCTGATTTCAGTGTAGTACGATCCTTAAAATCTTCCTATTTTTGTAATGATTGTAGAATCTGATGGTCTCCTGATGGTGGACTTCTCTTTTCAGACTGAGCTTACAAAATCTGACCTTAACCTGATTTGAATCTCACACTACAGTGGCCTGGATCTAATAGTTCAGAGCCCACCTGACTTCACAGTTGCTTGAAAAAACTCAGATTTGAGACAAAAACAAAGCAAGGCGAAGCTGAATTTAAATAAACTTAAGGTAAATAGTATGAATCAAGCCTTACATTGCCTGTTTATCTGTGTAATGACTCCTTGGCTTAACTTTTACAATTTAACCTGTGGACTCAAACTCAGACCTTCAAAAAGAAGACGTGTAACAAGTATCTTCTGCTTAGATTAGGCTTTCTCCATTATTTAATTTAAGAATCCCAATGATCTATACTTGGCTTTGACAATATTTTAGTGGGTTTAAGTTTAAATAAACTTTTAAAATGTATTAATATATTTATTATCTATTTTTAAAGGATCCTTCCACTGCTGTCTTACCCTGTATGTGCATCTTGTAATATTTTTCATTTCATTTCCCTGTGATCTGATCTGATCTATTATTAGTTATTGTTAACTTTTTTACATAAATTTGAATATTCCAGTACTGTGCATATTTAGGTTTACTGGTTGTGTTTATTTTAATAAATAATTTCATCAGCTGCTATATGGGGCAGCACAGTTGCGCAGCAGGTACTGGACATGCTTCACTTCAAGAAGGTTGCTGGTTTCATCCCTATGTCGGTAAGGGCCTTTCTGTGTGGAGTTTGCATGTTCTCCCTGTGCATGCCTGGGTTTGGTCACTCTAGCTTCCTCCCACGGACCAAAAACATGTTCATTACGTTGATTGGTGACTCTAAATTGCCCTTAGGTATCAGTGTGACCTTGGTGGTTGTCTTTCTCTCTATACCCTGCCTCTTGCCTAATATAGACATGTTAACTTTAAAATGTTTAATTTCTTCCTGTTTATGTGATTTTTGTTTTCAGCCTGCTTGCTACAGACATAAAATTTGTATCATGATTAGTGTTTTACTTCTTACACATACCACAGCCTGCTTTTGAGATTTTGCAAAGTTCTATCAGAGTGATTTATGGACATATTTTGATTCATTCAAGATAAACCAGATCTCTGATAGCATATGGGCTCTGGTGTTGGGTTTTAAAGAATAAGCTAAAAAAAAATTGCTGCCATTTAAGCTCTTTTGAACTGAACTGAATCCCCTGAGATGCTGTAAAAGAGTAAATCTCTGATTTACACATGTAGATGAATGTGTGGGAATTGTGTCTTAAAAAGTCAATAGGTTTCAGTTTACACGTCATAATCCCTAAGATTGTTAGTATTTATCTTTGACTAAAACTTTCAACTCATTTGAGTTTTCTGAAATCACTAATACTGGTTTTATCAGGTCGGCTTGATTAGAAGAAAGTGTTCTCACTTCTGCCTCCTGTGGCCACCGTTCAACATTAAAAGAGCATCAGAATGATAAATGTGTGTCAGAGGGTGATTGTGTGTGCTGAGTTTTGCCAAGAAGAGTGAACAGGATTTGATAAATTGCACCAAACCCTTGAAAATAGTTTGAGGTTTTGTCAAGAGAGTGTTGATGAGTTTAAGTAACTGAGCATTCGTTTCAGTGATTAGCAAAAAAACTGTAATACTACAACCAATGCAGCTATTACTACTTATACCTATTACATTACGGCTATTACAAAAATAACAATGGTAACAGTTTGATTAGTGATAAAATGATGTAGATCATCTCAAAAACATAATAAATTTAAATGCTGGAACTGCTTAAAAGTGCCATTTACATCAAGCCACAGCAGAATTGTCTGTGCTGTTAGCTTCTTTGAACATTTTAACAGCTGCATTAATCTTTTTTTTTTTTTTTTTAATGTGGTGAACAAGGATCAATAACACACAGTCTGTTTCCTCACATGCCCGCACTCTCACTGTTACTATAGTAATGTCGACTGTCAGTTAAAGCAGCTGTGTTGTGCATAAATGCAGAATCTACGGCTGTGGTTTATAGCTGAGGTCAGTGTGGGGTTAGATGTGGAAGTGTGTGCGTGGTTGGGGGAGCTTTTCTTGTTTTTTCCTATGGTAGGGGGTGGGGGGCTTGTTTTGACTGTCCACTGTCTTTTTTTCTAAATTTTTGATGCTCGACTGCCATGCTGCTGTTATCAGGTCCCTCTGGGAAATGTTTCCAACATCAGTCACCGATTGTATGTGTATCTGAGTGTGTGTGCATGCCAGTCTGATTTTGCGTATTTCTGCTTTTGTATGTGGGGAAATGTGTGTGTGCGGCGCTTGTGTTTGCGTGTGTCTCTGTGTACCAACAGCACGGTAATCTGTAGGCGGGTCATCATTCTTAATGCAGCCTGTGTCATCAGTTCCCGTGACAACAGGGGGAATGATGTGGCCGATACATATGAAACAGGGTGCCATGCATAAACATGGAGGCTGCCGGAGGAGGAGGGCGAGGGCAGCACAGGGGCGAGGTTATATGGGGGATGTGAGTGTGTATGTGTGTGAGTGAGAGAGAGAGTGCTACCCTACCTGGACCTCTTTCTATTCTGGTTTATTATTCATGAGCCCCCCCTCCCTCCCCTGGACGTGCTGTCACTAGCCCCTCCCCCTGACGTTTGAGTGTATATGTGTATATGTAAGGGTCCCCGGGTGTGTGTGATGGATGGTGACAGCATCAATGGATAGAAGATGAGGATTAAGATCAAACACAGCTCAACGTCACAGTCCGTCAGGTTCACTGGACAAGTTTGACCACACATGGACACACAGGAGGACACACACCTTCATTGTTTCACAGTCAACTGGGAAAAATGGGGGAAAGTTGCTCAATCACACGTTGTGTAAGGGCCTTGAACGCAGCATCTCCAAAATAAGGGTACAATGAGAGTGGTAAAGCAAGTTTCAGGGTTTTTATTTGAGGAAAATATAATACTTTATGTTTTTGTAAAAAGAGCTCCAGCAACACTTCAGGAAACAACTTTTTTAGATTGACATTGCAAACATCACTTGAGTAGTGCAGGTATGGAACTGAAAAAAATAATCAAAAGAAAAAAACATGTTCATGGATTTAACCAGTCATATGCCACCACATATGCATCAGCAGAAAAAACATACACATAGCATTGTGTATAATATGGTGATGCTCAGACTGAAGAACTTCTTTTTCATTTAAACATCCGGGAGCAAAAAAAAAAGGTCAAAAATGTATGCATTAGTGTAAAAGCGAAGCCTAGTTAAAGGTTTAATTTCCTGTTAAAACTTACAGAATCATAGCTCTTCATTTTTATAATTAACCAGATAACTTAACATCAAAAGCTGTAGGCCTTAAACAATTTATTTTCTGATTTCTGTGAAGGAATCCTTGGATCTATTCTCCATTTCAACCCTTTCAATTTTGCGTGAGCATGATTATTGATGGAATTCATTAATTTGTCCACAAACACAGGAAATGTGGGTCTGTTTGCATTAAAATCTCCAATGTTGTGTGTATGACTTCTTATTTCTGGGAGTATGACCCCCAATTTCCACATAGTTTGCCAATCAATTAATCATTGATCCATCTCAGTCATGTACCAGCAGCACAGCTCTGCGCTGGTTCGCTGGAAATACGTGATGAGTCTATCACCAGCTGAGTCCCTTCAACTTTGCACAATTTCTGTCAAGCACATCTATCCAAAACAAGAAAACAAAAGCTCAGTTTCCAGAATTTTAAATACACTGGAAAAGTGGAACTAATATTGATGCAGACAGCAAATTAACACCAGGCAAGCAATATTATCAGCTGTTGTCAAGTGCTCTCACAATTATGTTTTGAAGTTGTAAGTCTATCCTGATCTTAGAACATTATAATTTGAGCAAATCAGGGCTGTGCTCAGCTGTGCAGTGCTTTCACCTGCCCAAGTCCATGGGATTGCTGGCGCCCTGAAGCAGTGACACTTAGTTTAAACTTATCTTCATGGGGATGACAGTGTTTGGAAGCTCACTCTTCTTCCAGCCATAAAGTGCAATATCGTTCCTAGATCCACAGTAATAAATGTGTAATTAATTATTTTTTCCCATTTTTTTTTTATTTGAAACATAACATTTGTTTTGACCCCTAGAGAAAGTGATGACATCCTGTCAGCTGATTGACCAATCAATGAGTCTAGTGTCTTAATTTGTTGCTTTCTTGATGATAGTGCCCAATCAAGAGCAGCCAAAGTTCAACAAGAGACATAATAGTTACATGTTAGCTCCCAAAAAGAACAAAAAGTTGATGTGAGCCATGTTATGTGGCCCTTTTAAACATTTGTGACAAAAATTGCTTCCAAAGTGGCACAAATGACTAAATGGAGGAAAAACCAAGTGTAGGAAAAGTCTTAATATGTTAACAGTTTCTTTGCATACTTAAAAGTGTTCTTTTTACAGCCAGGGCTTGACAAAACCATCATAAAATGTGAAAAGGCTCTTTCATCATTGATCTGTGATTTGTGTAAAGTTGTCTATCTCTCTACGTGCCGCTGCGATTGGCTGGCGATTGGTTCAGGGTGTACCCACCTCTTGCCCAATGTCGACTGCCCCCTCGACCCCCAAAATGGTTAAGCGATATAGATGATGGATTGATGGATGGATGGAATTTTGTTTTATTTTCAAGATCAAACTCTTAATACAAAAAAAAAGATCTTTACATTCTAAATAACATGATGGCCTAGGTTGCCCTAAAAAACACACAATGGTAATAGCTTGATTCTGCATGAGAGGGTTGAGGTTGTACATGCGTTTACACGATACAATAAAAATCAAGGCAGACTGAGGGAAGCAAAAAATAGCCTGGAGCTACAAGGGTTAAAAAAGCTTCTGATGGCTGAGGATTGGCACCGCTGGCTAAAGCAAAGCTGTAGCATGGAGGAGATACTATGTGACGGAGCACAGGGAGTTAGTGGACTGTTTAAGAAAAACAAACCTATGGGCGTTAGCTTCAGCTCTTGCTTTTTTGCTATTTTAACAGCGTCAGGGCACAGCTCAAAAGTGACACCTGCATTGGTGGAAAATAGAAAAGACACCTGTGCTTCAAGCCAAAAAACTTTGTGTCAAAAATACAAATTTCTAAGATTACTCGTTAAAAATCATTGCAGTTATTTTTATCACCCATTTCTAAGACCGAACCTGCAGCTGTGTCTACGAACTGTCTTAATGCTTTCATTTCATCCATGTGTCCATGTGAGGCTCCTGTTTGTAACAATGTGTGCTCAGTATTTACAGGTAGGTTGTAGTGGGGGGCAGTAGGTCTTCATTTGTTCTGGGTGAGCAAACACACACACACAGCAGAGGCGGCGAACGCAGTGCTGGCCTCCTCTCTCCACGCACGGCATTCCAAAGGGAGATGTTTTCAATTCATTCATTATAGAGGGGTCGCACGGGGTCAAGTTCAATGCCAGGGAAAAAAAGAGAGCCTACACTGAGGGGCAAGCCACCCACACACACATACACACCAAACACACATGCACCAAGCATGGCACACGTAGAATTATTGACATCGGAGCTCAGGATTAGGGGTAAATATGCCAAAATTAGCCTCACTGTGTAGTTTGTGTAGGTTGGAGAGACAAGGATGAGTCAGAGATGGAGGGGTGGATGGGTCCAGGTGGGGGATCTTGGTTTGGCGCTGAGGGGGCAGTGGCTGGACAGTAAACACATCAGGGCAGATGGGTGTAATGATGTTATTAGTATGCATCACAGCCTCCCTGACTTACACACCTCCCTCCTTTTTATTTCTTATTTCTATTCTATTTGCTCCTTTTGTCCATCTTCCCCTCTCTGGCTCTGACAGATGTGGACTTTATCTGAGGAAAAAGACAGAGTGGACATGTGTTTCATGATCCTGGATGTGTGTGGCAGATTTAGGAGAAATTGCAAATCAGTGAATGTTATGTGACTGTTAGGTCACAAAGAGGAGGAAATGGTCTGACATGTTGATTTAAAGCCTGTGAGAGAGAGGACCAAAGTAAGTGTTTATTCTACAAAGTGGCTCCTGTCTTATACTTAACACAGCAGCAGTGGTGCCTGCCTACTACATTATCTGACTGGCCTCCAATGAATGCAATTGATGGAACAATCATCCAATCACCTGCCAGATATGCGTTAGAAAGGTTCTGCCTGTTCCTAAATACCTTCAACAGGCTGTGGTCCAGATGGACTAGTGACACATATTGAACAGTCATGTGGTGTGTCAATTTATAGTCAGAGCCCATCAGTGTAACTGATACTGTACTCCTGTACTTGTCTCAGGTTCTTCTCTTGTAGGCCGGGATCCTTAGTGTAGACTGCCTGTTGCTGTGGACTTACAAAGCTCAATAACAAGAATTACAAATATATGGCCTTTCATTTAGCCCCACTTCATCATCGTTACAGTCCCTAATATTAACTTCAGAGTGATTAACACAATTAAATAATCAATTTAATCCAATTTAATGGCAGATGCTGTTGTGTTATTCACCGTCAGTCATCTATACCTTACAATCATTGCATTTGTTTGATGTAAATATTAGATTAATTACTCTTTCATGGTTGTTATTGATTACACCTCTATAAATATATTCAACATATTCAACAAGAGACAAATATGATGAGGACAGACTTATGATTGGTTCATTGATCCGTCACAGGCTTCAATTCTTACTTTAGCCCCTTTGTCTCTGCCCACCTCTCTACCTTTGCCCACATACCCTACACAGCTTTGGTGGATGGCTATTGAACATGAGACTGGCTTCACTCCAAGATCTCCAACTGCTAAACCGTTAGAGGAAATACGGTAGACTAAAGTAGCAAACTGAATGTTGATGAAACCTCAAGCTTCCAAATGTGCCTGCTCATGCTCTCTCACAGAACTTAAAAAAGCTTCTGGTAAACTAAAAAATAGTGATAAAAGCACAAACATAGGGCCTTATATTCTCCTGCTGCCTGCATGATACAGTTCCATTGTCTTGGGACAGCTGGAATTTCATCTGGTCTAACACCACAACCACAGACGGTCAGTTTGAGCGGCCAGTCAAAGACCAACAAGACGGCCAGCTAGCAGCCTTGTCAGCTGCAGTCGCTTTGACAAACCACTCTTGGTTTTCAGACCTCATTATGGCGACAAAGTGAACCACAAATTCATGGGAAGTTTTTGGATGAGATGCATCGTACACGTATATAAAAAGGAGATTTCTGTTCTCCTCACAGCTGTTGTGAATCTCTTGACCACAGCTGCCTTAAAACTGGCTACAGAGGACTAGGAAGACTCTTTGTTGTGGCTGTTTTTCTGGAAATCAAACATACGAGGCAGGTTTCTATTAACCAGGATTCAAAAATAAAGGTTAAATACAAATTTGGAGCTTTCAGAAGCGCCCTCATATTATCCTGGGAGGGATTCTTGCATGAGTCGACTGCAAAAGAGTGAGTCAAAATGTGCTTTACTCAGCTTCTGTCTGCTTTTTCCAGATAGTTAATGTTCAATTTCCAGGCTCGCTGCTGCACCATCTCCATCAGAGACAGAAAAAACAGGAGTAATTAAAATGTCTTAACTTGTAGCTTAATTACGAGCCAGTCCCTGAATCTCTTTGTCAGTTCTACTTTCTTCCTCCTGGTTCCCCCTTTTTGCATAAAACAATAAACCCTCTGTTAAAAATGTAATTTGCTCTTTGTTAAGATTAGATTCAGCCTTTTTTTTTTCTTCTTGTCTAAGTTGAAACGTTGAATCAAATCAAAGAACAACACGCTTCTCCTTTCTTCCCCCCCTTTTCTTTTACTTCCGATCAGCCCCCCACCCTGCTTTAGATTCCTCCACACTGTAGCCATGGAAATGGGACTTTGGGGATGAAAGGAAACCATAATTTTGTGGCGGGATTAATTTGGAGACATGAGCGATGCCAAATGAAATCCCTGTCAAAACCTCCGCTGATTCTTTTCATCGCCCGCAGATCCCTGAGAAATCTGTTCCCCGCGGCGTTTATGATTTGACAGTCCAGTAGTTTTGGACTTAGTTCCCCCCTGATACCTCTGACATGTTGACATTAAGTGGTTTCCGAGACAGGCAGCACCCATATTTCAATCACCATTAAGCAGAGGATATTTGGCGTTAGTTTGGATGGATAAAAAAAAGGAGCGGTGACAAACAGACATTCAGGGATACAACAGCAGGCAAACAACTGTAATTACATTAGAGGTGAGCAGCAGCGCAGCCATTTCCTGGGAGCGCAGGAAGGTAAATATAGTCCACATCTGACCCTAAGATCTACCTAAGAACACAGGACTCATTGTTTACGGGTGTCCTTGCTGAATGTCCTTTTCTTCACATCAAGTCTGTCAACTGGAAGAACTTCTCAACACTTTTTACTAAAGCTAAAGGTAGCGGATAACTCTGCAAACAAAAGAGACATTACCAACAAATGGTCACCTGTGGACCCACATCAAACGTGCAGAATAAAACTGTGTGTTTGCTTTCTATAACATTTAATAACTATTGATTTTATAGCTTCTGTACAGAGCCTGGTTGGCATGGTGGTTGGTGCCCATGCCTCAGAGCAAGAAGATTGATGGTTTGACTCCCCTTGTCGACAAGGGTCTTTACGTTTAGAGTTTGCATGGTGTTCTTGTGCCGAAGTGGGTTTTCTGTGGACACTCTGGTTTCCTTTCACAAACAAAAACATGCTTGTTGTATTAATTGGTGGCTCTAAATTGCCTTTAAGTATGAGTGTGAGTGTGAATGGTTGTCTGTTTCTCTATTACGCCTTTTCCACTGAGCCGAAGCCAGTGCTGAGTTGGTGCTAGCCCAAACACCTGTTGCTTTTCCACACAAGGAGCAAAGTTGGAGCTACATGATTAAGTCACCAATTAACCCTCTGAGGTCTAAGCTATTTTTTCCTGTTTTTGGGCGCCTGGACTTTTTGTGTTAAATTGTATGTATAAAACCTCAACCCTATGATGCATAATCACGCATTACATCTTGTTTTTTTTTTAGGACAAGCTGGGCTATCTGAATATGTATGCTGCAGGAGTGTCACTTGAATGTGTAAATAGTAATATGACCATTTAGACATAAGAAAAAAAAACAAAACAAAAAAAAACAAAAAACGGAAATTTAATCAGACAGAATTCATCATAAAAAAATCCAGCAGAGTATGGATGAACACTTTCGACAACAGAAAAATGTTTTTTCAAGTCTTCTTTATAAGTTAGAACAAAGAAATAAATGCTATCACAAACAGCAAACAATTTACAATCGTATTTAGAAAAAAAAAGTCACTCGTTTTTTGCAGGTTCCAATGCCAAAACAACCTATTTTTTGCTGGCAACAATATGTTTACCTGTGTGTCTCTGATACTGTGTGTAGGGGAGAGAGGGCACTTGTTAATCCGATAGGCTAACCCTCCTGACATCATATCCAGTCATAATATGTGTAAAAATGAAATAATGGTTATAAATCCATAAGAATTTTCTGTGCACACTAGGCGCACGATTTGGAATAAAACCCAAACGGGCATAACGTTTTTTATTATATTTTTCTCAGAAGACACAGGAAATAGTAGATGAACTGCATCCAGGTGACAACAAGATGGCGACTTTCTACTGTGCTAACATGTTTTGATACAGAAATTTGATTAAATAATATACATAGAAGACCTAACTTTTGGATTTATCATGAATTACTTTTACGAAGTCTCCATTATGACACTGATGTTTCAGGAGAGATATCTCAGCCAGTGGAAGAGCTATGATTGCATCGAAGGGCTCATCGGAATGGCTAGGTTGTTAGCTTTCAATCAAAACAATCAGTATTCGTATACAAAAGCGTCAACCTCAGGGGGCTAACATCAGTGCATCACTGCACACGTGTCTACTTACCCAGCTGCGCTCACACCAGAGCACAAAAACAGTGAAAATATGAGAGCTTGTTGCCGCTATACAGGTGCGGTTGTTGTGTTTGCAAGTCTACATTATGTTACTCTGTTATACAAGGATGGAAAATTCAACTTCCTCAGACCAGTCGTTTGTATTGCAAACACAGACAATGGCAATTACATGCCAGGAGACAGGTGATTATTAAGGACAATTTGATTCTTTACCATAAATGCAAGGTGTTAGCTGTTGTTAGCTCTGCTAATGATAACCTGATCGCTAACAATAGCCATTATCAAGCTTTAACTATACTCATGTAACATCAGATTAAATTGCTGTTAACTGTAAGACAAAGAGAGTCGTAATTTTTGGGCACAATAGCTCTGCCCCCTGATGTAATTGGTCTCTGCTCTGGCACCAGTTTTGACAGCCTGGGGCCGGGGCTCAGGCAGTGGAAAAAACAAAGAACTGGTGCTAGGTCAGACACCAACTCTGAACCAGCACCGGCTCCAGCTCGGTGGAAAAGCAGTATATTTGGCCCTGTGATCAGCTGGCGACTTGTTCAGGAGAGAATCCACACATGCACAGGGAGAACATGCAAACTTCACACAGAAAGGCCCTGACTGATCAGCGGATTGAACCGGCAATCTTCTTACTGTGAGGCACGTGCACTACCTGCTACACCACTGTGCCGCCTGATGTAATCATGGTTATAGTTTTATTTTTAACATGAAAAGCAGCACCAGCTTGTCTCACATATCAAGGAAAAAGTCTAAACTTTTTTCTGCTTTTTTTTAAAAGGATATTATAAGGCTTGAACAAAAGTGGATCGATTTTCACATCGATTTGGAGCTAAGATGGGTGATAATGCATTGTCTGAAATTGTCGATAGCCTCTAGGACAAACTTGTAAAGCTGGATAAAGAGAGGCATTGGGGCTAATACTCTTGAAAAGCTGGGTCAAAAGTCACAGTCCAGTTCCCTCTGCACCTCCAACCCAATGCCCACAGTAACACCTTGCATGAACATGTCCAACTTCTTATTTATGTACCTGAGAGAATAAGCACCATTCTCCTTTTAAATTCAACCCACATCTAACACACATGCACCCACACACGTACAAAGGAAACCCAAACACAGCATCCCACATCAACTGGGACTTTATGAATCTCATATCTCCCGGATCTACCTGCATACTACATGGCTTACTGCCTATCCATCTGAAATCCAACCAAACAAAGAAATATATTCCCTCAGTAGAAGCCTCTCTTTCCGGAGGCTTTCAAACCACCAGCTGAGCTTTGTTTAAGCAAACTTCCAATTTTAGAGCTTGCATTCAATTTGAGACCAGGAGGAAACAGATCCAACAACCAGGCAGGAAAGCCATCCCTATTAGGTCGTGATGTGGTGGTTTATGATGTGATCTTTTTTTTCATACCTCCCGGGTCTCTGTTGTCTTCTCTAGATGTGCTTTGTGACCAAAGGCTAGTTCTATAGTTATTGTATTCACACCCACGGTGAAGATGAGCTACAGTTGTAGGTGTTTTCGCCTGTTTAACTGGACAACAGTCTCTGTCCCAGTGTACAAGGTCAGTGGGAAAACTGAGGGATTTGGCAGCATGCTAGCCTCAGCTTTATACTAGGTGGCTATCTGAATGTTAAATGGACTTGAGCTCTAGTTACATTTTTCCAGTCATCAAATGCTTTTACACAGCAGCTCATACCCATCCACTCACATCTAAATCATACTATTTTGTTCATTCACACAGTAATGGAGGCTACTTTATAAAGAGTCTTTCAATACATGTTTATTCCATTAAAGCACATTCTCACTCATCTGCCATACTAATGGGAGAAAACTTGGAATAAGTGTCTTTTCCAAGGACTCATAAGGATAAAACTACAGCAGCTTGAACCATAAACATTTGGGTTAAAAGTCTTTCAATTCACCCTCTTTACCGTAGTTGCTCCATAGACCTCAGTGTAGATCTGACAGGTGAGCAAGCAGCTAGCAGGTTATATATCCAGCCATCTTGTATCTATAAAGGGTATACAGAAGCAACATTGGTGGAATTCCAGCAGGTGAGATGTAAAGGGCATAGACTGACGACAGGTAGAAGTATGAGGTAAGCAGGAAAATGACTTCATAAAGATGAGGAATCTTGAGTTTTGCAGTAATTTATTGTTTTTTTTTTTTTATTTTATAAAGTTGACTGAATGCATTAGATCATTAACTAATATTAATTTTTCACAAAGATAAACAACTCAATCAATCTTTATTTGTATAGCACCAAATCATAATAAAATGTTATCTCAAGACACTTTACAAAAGAGCAGGTTGAAGCCATACTCTTAATTTTAAAGACACAGTACACAGATACACATATATACATGTACATACAGGTCCAGCAGCTTCAATTTTCCCCTCCCTGCCAGTTGCCAGCCACCTCTAGCCAATTACTAGCCAACTTCCAGGCACTGTCATTACTGACAATATAATCAACATTATTCCCTCTGCCAAGGAAGTTAGACTTTTGCCAGCGTTCGTCCATTTGTTTGTCTAAGTAGGATAACCTGAAAAGTTCTCGGGGGAGAAGTAATTAGTTTTTTGTGGTGAATCGAATTCAAATACAGATCAAGACTTTCTTAAGGAACTTATTAACATTGCAAGATAAGGCAATTTTCCAAAATTTCAGTTATAAGTTGGCTGAGCTTGTCGTGAATGTTTTAAAGCTGGTCAGCGTGTTGTTGGTGGAGGGACTCAAAATCAGGGCATTTTACCAAAGCAGTACCAAACAAAGCGACTTGCTTGTTAAAAATAAGGCTTTCTTTATGTTTTGAATAAAGAGGGTTTGCAACACACTGCCAATTCCACCTGCAGTGGCAGAGAGAAAAGTCTGGTAATTGATATGGGAAGTAAGAATAATGCCTTATTTTGCCTGCTGTGTTTATATATATTTTTAATATATATATTTTTTTTTATTATTATTATGCTCATTACGGAACATGTAGAATCTAGTCTGATTTATGTTTAAAAAATGACTAAATTAACTTTTGGAGCCATAAAGTAACATTTATGATGCAGCATTAATTGGCATTTGCCATAGGATGAAGCCCTGTTGTTACTATATCTCTTTTTCTGTGTGATTTTGTGTGCATCAAAAATGAGTTCAATGTACCCAGGTTTTCTCCCTGCATATAATAATAATAATTATTATTAATAATTTAATGTGTTGGTTTTACTTTAAAACAAAACTAGGGGAGGAGACCAAAGTGGGGTTCATATTTATCATTACCTGAATGTTTGTATGCTTAATGATATGATACCAGTTGCTGTAACATCATAGCTTCCTCTTTGTTGTAAGCCTGATGTTAAAGTTCCAGAAGAAGATCTAGACTGCCCTTGGTGAACATAATTAAACAACAATAATAAAAGGGTTGACACTTTTCTGCTGAATTCAAGTACTTGACTGCTTACCTCCCTCTATCTGCTGTTGTCCATCAGTGCTTCTTGCCACTCAGTGGCTGGATTTCCACTCAACAGGGCTGAATGTCACGTCATGTGCATACCGTCCATGGTGTCTGATCTCTCCATACTGTTTTCAAGGCTTGTTTTCACCTGAAAGAGCCATGTCAGTTCTTTTTGTAGAAGCAGAGCTGATCTCTATCACTGTGGCTACCATTTATGCAACTGACATGTACTTCATACAACTCCACTTTAAAATATCCTGAACCATCCCTTTAAGTCACACTAAAAAGTAGTTTGACAGCTGTGTTAATTGAACTTTACCATGAGCAATGTGAGTGTTCATGTTGTACGGGAAGAAAGTTAGATGCAGAAACTTCCTTGTAGTTTGAGGGACCGGGACATGAAGGGAAAAGGGTGAGGCGTTTGGGAGAGTAAGGTCAGTCCACAGCATGCTAACTTCTGCAATGTCTGGCAAGTTGCAGGCTCTCTGTGAGATCAGAGCTGTGTTTTTTTTTTTTTTTTTTTTTTCTGAAACTCTTTCGCCTTCATCGTCCCTAAACTGACACCCAGCACTCCTTCACACACCCTCGCTCTAAACACAGATTAAAGATTTGCCTGTCAAGGGTGCACAGTGGCTGCTAGACAAGCCAGCAACTTCCCTCTGATTTAACTTTCATATTTCTCTTACAAACGGGCTGCCATACATTATTGATGATGTGTAAGGTCAGGACAAGATCACAAACAAAAAAGCCACTGCCCATATGCTCATGTCACTCGGCCCATCAAAAACACATGATGCACATGCCGGATGGTCCCTGTTTTCCACTGCAAGACCAGAGTTTTGACTGGACTTTTTTTGTTCTGCAAACACACGCTGTCCGTTGGTATAGAGTTGGAAGGGTGAAGGGGGCTGTCCCTTTGAAATGATAAGTAGAGTCTTCCGACACTGAGGGACTGTCATTGAAGTCTTTGTTTGCCCATCGGTGGCTCAGAGGCGTGTGTGAACTTGAGGGTCGGAGCAGAATAGAAATGACCATGTAACCTACTTCGAGGTCACCTAATGAAGGAAAATGTATTCATATATTTTCCTGGTTGTATTAGTCCATGCAATATGCTTCGCTTTGAATCCCAAGGTTGCAGGTTCATTTTTGAAGTGGTTTTCAATCATCCCTTGGCATTGATGTTTCTTTTGTGCTGGGAATCTGGGCTTCACAGGGCTACAGGTCCTGTTCATCCACAGAATATCTACATACTGGCGATAGCCCATGAGATTCTTTTAATTGTTCTTTATGTCACAGGTGAGGGAGATTCAAAGAATTTAAAGACAAGCTAAACCTGCTGACCACTTTTTTGGGGGCTGAGCACTTATATAAATGGGTCCCAAGTAGTTGTTTAACAATCCCAGAGTATTAAGAATTGATCATGTTAAAATATGAAAGCAACTGCCCCCTACATGTTGAAACATGATTTGTGTAATTACCTCCACCAAGGAGGTTATGTTTTCACCAGGGTCTGTCTGTGTGTTTGTTTGTTTGTTTGTCTGTTTGGTTGTTTGCCTGTTAGCAAAATAACACAAAAAGTACTGGAAGGATTTACATGAAAATTTTAGTAGAGGTGTAGTTTGGTCCAAGGGAGAAGCCCTTACATTTTGGTGATGATCTGCATATTTGTCTGCATGTAAAAAATTCCCAAAATTTGCAGAAAATTCCATAACTTAACATTGGGCCACATTTTAAAAAATCATATCTCTGACATCACTTGATGGATTTGCTTCGAAATTTACAGGATAATATATATAATATAACTCTATTATCATGGATAATTTCATCTGGAATCTATTCAGACTGATGTAACAAAAAAACATTGAGGTTTATAATGGCAAATCCCATTCATTTCTCCTCGGCCGCTGTGGGGTTCTGCCCCCTTTACATCATTATGGGAATTGTAGTTTATCCGCAAACTCATGTCAACATTTTTGAAGCCAATGTCACTACATCACCCAGCTTCCATTGCAATGCCAGCGGAAGAGTTCTCCACTTGGAAAGACATTAGCGGACTTTTCTAGTTTTATTTGTTAATTGAGTTGTCTACAGCAGGCCCGGACACAGAAATTGCTGGGCCTCTGAAAAACCTTGAGGGGCCCTTTCAGATGTGATTCAGTGACATAAACTCAAATTTCTGCAGTTAAATTCCCATAGCTCCTCCTTTTTCTCCTCCTACATTTACTGCAGTCCATTTTGCTGTGGTCATTGAATGGCAACACCCAAAGTTGAGGGCCGCACAGTTAAGTCAAACTGACCTCCGGAGAATGATAATATATGATATAGCATGCATCATAATAAGAAAATTGCTGTCACGTTTTAAAGCAGGAAACTTTCTGCTAAAGTGTCTATAGGTTACTGTGTGATATTGTTTATTTAACAGGAAACTCAGTAGTAAAATTCAGGATGGACCATTTTCTTTATGTCTATGGCCCCCCCCTTTGAGGAAGGCCCCAGAAAGCTTCCCCTTTACCTTTCCTTATACTAAGCAGCCTTGTCTGGAAGAAGCTGAAGCATATGGTACAAATTTTTGCACTATTTGGGATTTGATATCTGCTCAACTTTACTTACGCAGCCCATGATGTTTGATGACATGTATCTTCTGCAACCAAAACCTTGAAAATCTGATACTAATTAATTAGTTTGGCAGAGCTGCGGGGAGCATTAAAAAAAAGATGTCTAAACAAGCAAGCCTTTAGGTTGAGTTTGCAGATTCTGTACCATGAGAAAAGCATAACAGGCAGCTTATCCTCTATCCTTGTTTTGATAGCATTTCCTAATATTTAGTGCGTACCAGTCCTTTGATGATGAAGCTCCCTTGCAATAATGCAGTGTGAATTGGGAAACTGTGAGGAATGGTCTTGTCTGTGCTTTTGCAAGTGCTCAAGCAAGTGTGCCATGCAGAAGCATACCTCCTCCAAGTGTGCCAGGCCAGGGCGTGAACCAAGCTTAAGCACGGTATAGATCACTGACACTACTTAACCAAACTGAGAGAGGAATCACACTTAAGCACGGCATGGAAAAGTTAGCGTTAGCATGCCATAGAAAAAATCAGTTCATTTAAAAGTAGCACTGTTTGTAAGTCTGTCCATAATGTTCTTAAGGCACATTTAGGTGCCTTAAGAATTTTATGAGCAGGTTTAACTACTCTTAAAATACCCACAAATAAGGCAGAGCACTCACATCAATGTCCAACAAACTCCATCAAGTGAGTATTTAGGACAGGCTGCATCTGGATGAGTCTTTCTTCCTGTCCAGCCGTCCATCCCTCGGGCTTCTGCTGTTCGTCCAGACCTGCTGCGGCACAGTTGCCTCAAGCAATTTTTCCCCTCCATCATCACCTGTATTAAAAACTCTCACACACCCCATCCCTGCTGACATACCACCCCCTGCTACCTCGACACATCCCGGACCTATTTTCCACATTTTCGAGGCTCTTCCTAGCTGGACCCCCTGGTCAGATTCACAGCAGGGACCCCTCCAGCCCATCAGAGAAGTAATTCACACTCTGCCTCATTTGAGTTATTTACTCTATTACCACCCCGGCTGGCCCATTCCTCGTAGCTACCCACTGAGACCTGGATCTCAGACTGGGTACCTGGGCTTCCGTAAGACTGGCAATGCCCTCCAACACTCCCCCCCTTTGCTGCCTATGAAGGGTGCTGCCACCTCAATCTGCAGCTGGCACAGTACAGAATGTGTGGGGGGGGGGGGTCCGAGACAGGTGTGGAGATCGCTCAGCTAGTTTGGAGAAGAGAGGTGTGGACGGTGCATTGGTGTGTGTTCATGTACATGCATGTGAGTGTGTCAAGCGAGTCCTCTCCCCATTGGTAATCCTCTGTTAGTCATTATCACACCCGAAGCCTGCTCTGCTCTCAGATGACTTGATAGATTTACATGACTCTGTCTGGGGACTTGTGAAAAAAGACCGGGTCCAGGGAAGAGATGAGAGAGAAGACAGCACCATCATCCTCTCCAAAATATGAAGAGGGACAGCACAGTCACACCTTAATAAAAAATGCCCCCTTTTTTTCGTGGGGGGCTGATGGTGCTCCCTGTACTTCACACAATGGGTGAAAGTCTTCATGTCCCTCATTGTAGAATTGAAATAGCCCTCCTCATCAAAGAACCCCTCAAGCTTGCCTGCCAGGGTAAGAAATGAGCGATTTCGCCAATCTTCTTCATCTCATTTCAATCTCAAATCATGTCACTTTCTTTCACATATTACTATTCAGTAT